>VTFQ01000013.1:37389310-37474310 GCA_036281575.1 Ancherythroculter nigrocauda
GGCAAAGATTTAACCCAACCACTGGGTTAAAAGAACCCAATCGCTAGGTTTGTCCATTTTCAACTCAACTTGGGTTTTTTTACCCAGCATTTTTTAGAGTGTAAGAGTAATTATAACTAAAACTAAATTAATTGGTTTAAAATTAATAAAACTTGGCAGTGGGAATGGAGTGCACTCTGTATCTTTGCAAATAATCTAATAAAGAGAAACCAATGCAAATTTAAATTAAGATGTTTTTTTTTTATTATGGATTTATGGATTCTTATTAAAAACAGATTTAAATTGTTTGATTTATTATACAGTATGAAGGTGACATTCAAATGGGAAATGTCTTACCAGCTTACCTCATTTCTGCTACTTTTTAACATTTTTGCTACTTTTTAAAATGCCTTTTATGTTTAGATTTTTCTTTTTTTACTTTTAATATTCTTACTTTCATATGTAAAAATAGCCGATTACCACATTAATACATTTGTAAAACTAAACGAAGAGTGAAATAGCCATAAACCGCTTCAATATTTATTGTGAATTTGTTTTCAATTTCAAAAGAGTATTACTGTTCTCATCAAGCTGCAGGCTCCATGTTACGGACAGAGATGACACATATCTGGTTCTGGTTCCCCGTTGCTGTTATGGTTTGACATCAACATTTTTATTCTATGAACAGGCCCGTCCCTGGACATTTTGAAACTCTAGACGTGTTTTCATGGCTCACATATTTTTTATGTGCAAACAGCCAAAAAGCTATGTCTGTTTTTTAAAGGGTCACATTGGTAATACAAGTTTAATATTGGTTTATTTGCACAACAAAAAAATAAAGTGTGCTCAATTTCATCACAACATACAATTGTCGTCATGCATATTTCTTGGCATCTGAAAATGCACTGCAGTGCATGTCTAACTGTGCATTATCTAACAATCATGGTGGTAATTGTTTACATAGGAAAAGAGATACAATTCACTAAAATTCACTGGGATATTTTTAAGGATGGGCTCAATTCAGATGTTAAGTCTGACGGCCGTCGATGGCATTTGCAATGAAACGAGTTGAGGCTTGGACCCAGAAACGGGATTCCTTACGTCATGTCTTAACAAGCGGATTAGAGGACCGTAGTGGGACCAACTTATTCCCAGATGTCACAGACTCAAAAGAAAATTGACAATCTGTTGACCGTGAGAGCAAAACAAAACCTTCTTATTCAATAACTTGTCATGGATCAAGTGGACCCTCTTACCTCTACACATATGCCGTAATGCAATAATCTGAACAGAACATTCTGCTTTCATTTAAAAGCTTTTTTAAATTTATAATAAAGCCAGGACAGAGGACAAGCTTTTTATTTGGGGTTTAACTGTAACTGTACACTTGACAGTCAGGTTGTCCGTGCTCGGAAAAAATCATATCAAATTTTCATAAATCAAATGTTGTGGCAGGAAGCAATTCCTCTGTGAGAACAAACTTCAGCATATGTCATCTGCAGATGATTACAGAAGGATTTAACAGACAGACAAACCTAACGCTTTTTGACTTTCTCAGTTTCTGTAAAGAATTTCCTTTGTTTCACATTAATTGCACACATGTATGGTACAAATATGTGGCTTTGTTTCATTAATACAGTGTATACTTTATTTACCGTGAAAGAAGGGAAGTGAAATGTGACAACATGCCCCATAGGTGGGGCACAGTGTAACATGACCATATGAGAGTTTAAAATGTTACCTGATCTAATAAAAAAATATACATGACAAACTAAAATATTTTGTAAATAATATTTTTCATATGAAATAATAGCATTTTTTTTAGAAATTCAAATTTAAATCATTTTGTAGTTTGACAATGAACATTCTGCAAAACACAGCTATACAGCATTGGTCAAAAAAATAAACGCAAACAGAAGAAGAAACATATTCAGACATTCAGAAAAACACAGAGCTGAAAAAACATTCCCTCCACTCACAGCTCTCACAGAACACGAGATGAGCCAGTACCAATGCTGAACATTGCTTGAAATAATATTTTATGAATGTTCAGGTTCCTCTCAGTCTTTATTCACCTTTTTTTTTTCCATGGTATCTCAACAGATATTCACAAAAGTTAATTATGCTAATTTTATTGGTAACTGTGTATAATAGCATACTTCTAATAGTGTGGCAGTGTTACAACAAACCCTATCTGTGCAAACCTGGAATTTAAACCTGGTTAGTGTCTTCTGCTAGTTAGTGAAGCATTAAAGAACTACCCGAACAGATTGGAGATTACGATAATATGAGATTTGTCTAATTTTAAACAAACACAAAAAAATATAAATGAAAAATTAACTTAAAGGATTAGTTCACCCAAAAATGAAAATATTGTCATTTATTACTCACCCTCATGCCGTTCCACACCCGTAAGACGTTTGTTAATGCAAATTAAGATATTTTAGTTGAAATCCGATGGCTCAGTGAGGCCTCCATAGCCAGTAATGACATTTCCTCTCTCAAGATCCATAAAGGTACTAAAAACATATCTAAATCAGTTCATGTGAGTACAGTGGTTCAATATTAATATTATAAAGTGATGAGAATATTTTTGGTGCGCCAAAACAAAATAACGACTTATATAGTGATGCCGATTTCAAAACACTGCTTCAGGAAGCATCGGAGCGTAATGAATCAGCGTATCGAATCAGCGGTTCGGAGCGCCAAAGTTACGTGATTTCAGCAATTTGGCGGTTTTTCGATCCGAATCATGATTCGATAAACTGATTCATTATGCTCTGAAGCTTCCTGAAGCAGTGTTTTGAAATCAGCCATCACTATATAAGTCGTTATTTAGTTTTTTTGGCGGACCAAAAATATTCTCGTCGCTTTATAATATTAATATTGAATCACTGTACTCACATGAACTGATTTAAATATGTTTTTAGTACATTAATGGATCTTGAGAGAGGAAATGTCATTGCTCCCTATGGAGGCCAGTATTGTTCTATTGTTGATGAAATCCGATGACTCTGTGAGGCCTCCATTGAGAGCAAAGCCATTCAAACTCTCAAGGTCCATAAAGGTACTAAAAACATATTTGAAACAGTTCATGTGAGTACAGTGGTTCTATATTAATATTATAAAGCGATAAGAATACTTTTTGTGCGCCAAAAAAACAAAACAAAATAAAGACTTTTCAACAATATCTATATGGGCCAATTTCAAAACTGCAGTCACTGCAGACACAAGTTCTGACACGTCTAGTGCATTAAGTGCTCAGTGGGATCCGTTTGCAATTATTCCTGCACTCTGCCGTTCTAGACCGAACATTATTCCAGATTTACCCTGTAAATCAATATTACGTTGAAATGAACAAACATGCATGATGGAAAGACTAGAGGCTCAGTCCATCATTCACAGATTCTCAGATTTTACTGACCCATCCTTAAACCAACGCACATCCTTTTTTGGATTATTTTAACCTAAATGTTTTTGTTCCTTCAAATGGCAATTTGTTTACAATATTTCAGATATACTGAAACATATTTGGCCTGCATGTTATCCTCCTGTGACCCAGATGATCATTTTTGTCCTCTGAATTTCTCTGAGAAGATACATGCAAGTTTTGAGTGAATATTAAAGAGATCATGTTTTAAGAGATGCCTTCAACAATTTCCTTTCATTATTATTACAATATATTTTGCATTACAATCGGCCTTATTAGTGTGTCACATTTTTGTACATAAATGTTAGAAAAATTGTTATAAATACTCCACGTTAAAGAAAGGTTATAAAAACTGGTTATGGCAGTTATGGCAGACAATGGAATTTTGTTATGCACAATTTACTCCAAAACATTCCAATACTGTTTAAAGAGATTAAACTTCAGATATACTCAGAACTGAGATGAATTGTTACCTTCATTTTTGCAGTGACGTGCAATCAGACTCTTCTTCAATCCCTTGAGAGATGAGGTGACAAAAATAGGTACAGAAAAAAAAATAAAAAAAATTTATATATATATCGAAACGGTTGACCAATCACAACACACTGGTCCAACCGGCCATAGAAACAAGAACTGAACAGGGGTGTGTTTCCCATTCAACGATGTAACTCGCTGCTTCATTACCATAGTACGATGCATCATTGAACAAATCAACTAGCTAGTCACGACTGTTTCCCGAAACCGTATTGTCGCAAACCTGTCGTTCAGCTACGTTTGTTAATGATGTCACGCAGGTGGTGAAGTAATAACTTCTTTAAATGAATCCGTTTGCAAACGAATTAATGCTATTTTTTTGCTATAAATTACAAACATGGAATCTAAGGAATAATTATAATTTTTTATATTATTTTGCTTTATTTCCAGATTAAATCATAGATTCGTTCTTACGTACTAGAGCACGTACGCACATGCGCACTCTTCAAAAAAGTGCTTCAAGTGGTTAAAATCTCCTGACAAACTGAAATATGTAATGACATTTGTATATATTCATATATATACTGTCAGCTTGCTTATTTTGATCATTTATGAAGTCCATATGTCATAAAAACAAGAAACTATGCTTCTAACTACAGTTTGAGAGCTGTCATTCCAACCAACCACACAAGTTTGCGATGCAATTTGTGAAAATTCATTTGAACTTTGGTTTTGGGAAACACCAAATCATTCAACTATGTTAGTAACGACGGAACTTGCGATGCACCCCAGGGGTGCATTTCCCAAAAGCATCGTTAGCCAACTATGGTTGCAAGTTCTGTCATTACCAACATAGTTGAATGATTTGGTGATTCCCAAAATGCTGGAAAAACATACGGAGAGCATCAGCTTTCGTTTCTGCTCTGATAGCCTCGAGACCATGCCGAACTGTGAGTGTGTGTTAGAAATCAGGAATGGTGAGAGAACATTGTGCTTGGTACATTTTTTTGTCTTCAAACCAAACTTGGGTCTTCAGCCGACAAAGTTTAAATCCCGTCTTGCCAGCGTGATTCCCATAATGTTTACGCATTAGGTCAGTAGGTGAAGAGTAGGTGGTCTTTTGAGGCTGTTCGAACACATGAGCGACTACACTACGAATGTGTTTTTGACTACCTCTGGAAGTGGTCGAAAGTGGACAAGCTCAAAATGTTTTACACCCCGTTTACACCCTGTATTTAGCGTCGTCCACTTGTGATCTGATCGACCAAAACCCATCTTAAAGGATTAGTTCACTTTCAAATAAAATTTTCCTGATAATTTACTCACCCCCATGTCATCCAAGATGTCTTTCTTTCTTCAGTAGAAAAAAAAAGTCGAAGATGAGAAATAAGGGTCTTATCTAGCGAAACGATCGGTAATTTTCGGAAAAAAATGTAAATGTATATGCTTTATATAAACAAATGATCGCCTTCCAAGTGGTTCTGCCAAAACCGCACTTTCGTATTCTTCAAAAAGCTTACGCTGTATGTCCTACGCCTTCCCTATTCTACTTACGGAAAAAAAATGGAACTGGCGTTCTTTTCGTAAGTAGAATAGGGAAGGCGTAGGACATACAGCGTAAGCTTTTAGAAGAAGAATACAGAAATGCGGTTTTGGTGAAAGCACTTAGAAGGCGATCATTTGTTTATATAAAGCATATACAGTTGTATTTTTTCGAAAACGAATGATCGTTTCGCTAGATAAGACCCTTATTCCTCGTCTGGTATCGTCTAAAGCCCTTTGAAGCTGCACTGAAACTGGAATTTTGACCATTTGGAGGCCATTGAAGTCCACTATATGGAGAAAAATCCTGGAATGTTTTCCTCAAAAATCTTAATTTCTTTTCGACTGAATTAAGAAAGACATGAACATCTTGGATGACATGGGGGTGAGTAAATTATCAGGAAAATTTTATTTGAAAGTGAACTAATCCTTTAATATCAGGTGGAAATAGTTGAACGATGTAGTTGGTGTTTCCCGAAACCATAGTTCCATCGAATATTTGCAAACTCACGTGGTGAAGCCAAACAGCGTGACAAGCTATTAACAAGGAAGAGTAATGACTCACACTTTCATCCCTGTTGTATTCTTTCCGTTAACTCTGTTTAAAGTTGGACACATACAGTATAATAGAATGAGAAAATTAGCAATCTGAATTGTTGTGTTATTGTGAGTGATGATTTTTGTTGGCTCTCTACATGTGTCCAAACAATGAGACTGATCTATGATTCACATACTAAATCTGTTTTTAATCACTGATTTAAAGTGAGTTAACTGCTTAGTGAATGAGATAATGCACATTTCAGGCAAAATAGGGTAATAAATCATGGTGTTTGTTCACAGTGGAATTTTAATGACAGTAAACATTTTTTATTCAGATTTTTTTTCATCTGGCTCGGCAAATTTAACACTCAGTACCAAAGAAAAGATAATATATATATGCAAGTAAATGCATGCATGCTGAAGAAATCTTTCATTAATCTGCACCTCATGGCCTAAATGAAGCACAGAAGCAGAGAAGGCCTGTCTGAACAAAGCCAAGAGTTTTATGAGACACTTGAAGGGTGATTTTTGCCTTCAGTGAGTTACTAATACAGTGTCATAAAATTTTCCCACTGAGATTCTTTTTCATTCATATCCGCTTTGCCAAATCACTTTTGAGCTTACTATTCTGCCTACAGAGAAGCATTTCCATAAAGGCTTTAAGGTGAAGCCACAAAGAGACTGACAGCCTAATCCCACATTTTTAGGAGTGCTGAGATGAAAGTCCTAGATTAAGCCATATTTTTGTGCATTAAGGCTAATTACGAGGTTCCAGATATTCTGTTCATGGCTGTATTATTAGTGGTTATCTGGAATCTGGTTTGTCAGTCTTTAAGCAGAAGGAGCTGTTGAAGGAAGCCAGGTTTTAAAAAGTTAAACATTCCTCACAAAACAAAAATGGGAAAAAAGAAAGAAGTGAGAGACAATTGAATTTCTTATTCACAGTTTACTCCAAACATTCCAATACTGTTTAAAGAGATTAAACTTCAGATTAGAAAGAGTGTTTGGATTATTATGAACTGAGATATAGAGCCAAGGAACTGTCGCCTCAAAAACATTTACTTTTAATTTATTTCAGTGACGTGCAGACAGAATCTTATTCAATCCTTTGAGAGAAGAAGTGACAAAAATCATGATGACAAAAAATATTCAGCTATGTTTCTCAACCAGGGGTCCGCGGACCCCTAGTGGTCCTTGACGTAATGCCAGGGGGTCCTTATAAAGTATCTAAATATGAATATTTGTATATTTTGACATTTGACATGTTACCATAAAAGAAGAAGATAATATATGTATAATATAACCAACGATATGGCTGAATATTGGACAAGTCAATGGGTCTCATTCATGAAACATTCGTAAATATACGAGTAAATATGTGAGTGATTTGCGCGTAAAGAGACCTTCCCGAAAACTCTTCTCCTGATTCACAAATACTTCGTAAACGTCAGAAGTGATAGTGAAATGTGTGTGTGTGTTAATGAATTCCAATCATTCGTAAATGGGACGCGCGTGCACGCTCATTCTCAATTAACATAAATCCCGCCCATTAAATCCGAATGACAACTATATATGGGCATCATATTATGACACCAAACGAAGGATTTTGGCCATTTTATAGGAAACAATTTCCAGAACAATTAAGGGGCCATTAGTTTGCCCAGCCCTATTGAAATCAATTAATTATTTGATTAAAGTGCTCCGTTTGCAGATGCTATTACTGGCTCTCACAATAAAAGTAAAAAGAAAAAACGTATGTAATTACTATATATAATATTTTTTCAAAATGCTGTGTAAATATGTACCTTATTAAGGTGAATTAAAATGCAGCCTTATTAATAAGCAAAACGTTCGGATGTTAAACGCACTATGGGAGCAGGTGTAGATTTCTTTTGTACCAACTAACATTTGGAAAATATGAACATTTTAATGAATCCGAAAATTTACGCCAGAACCACTTTACACACGATTTACACAAAAATTCGTTCTGCTCGTGTTTCATGAATGAGACCCAATGAACGTAGTAGTAAATTCTACTTGATTGCATTTGGTCATCACAAAGACATTAATGATACCAATGAGCCAATATTATTCTGGGGTCCTTAAGGACGGCTCTTAATATGACGGGGGTCCATTACTCCAAAAAGGTTGAGATTCACTGAGCTATACGATAATATATGCGGTAATACTTAAGTATGGGGAACACATATTCACTATTAACTATGACTTTTCCCTCAATAAACTCATAATTTACTACTTATCGATAGATAATAAGGTAGTTGCTGTAGTGGTTTTATATTTTCAAATCCGTTAAAGGATTATTAGGCTGCATAAATTAGGTCAGCCGGAACTGGGAACACTTCCTATAACACCAGATGTACTCGTTACATCAGAAGAAGAATGGCATCTACGCTAATATTAGTCTTTCTGTTTATCCTGAGGTTTACCGTAGTCAACCGGATCCGGGCCGTATCCAGGTGAGATCAAGGACCTGCGCCTTGACATGACCACAACGCAGCCTTGAAGTATCAGCAGAGATCGAGTCGACTAGATCATCCATTGTGAAGACATCGTCAACACGACACCCAGTGCCACAGTTCCTCAACAAACCGTCCATACCAGCGTGATGAATACGATCCTCAACTGGATGGAACTGAAATAAATACTTTGAATGTTGCGATCCTATTAGACTTATGAGAGCAACCTGAATCGTAACAAAGCACTGTTCGCCAGAGGAGACTACTGCTGGTTTCTCCCAAGGTTTTTTTCTCCATTTTAACACTTGTTTGCCACCTGATGTCACCTGTTGGAGTTTGGGTTCCTTGCCGCTGTCGCCTTTGGCTTGCTTAGTTGGGGACACTTGACATTTGACTTGACATTTGATATTCAACAGTGCTTTGAACCGTCTGCATTGACTCTATTCTTTAAGAGCTGCTGTGCAGCCGAAATTATGTACCAGTTATCATTGTAAAGCTGCTTTGACACAATCTACATTGTAAAAAGCGCTATATAAATAAAGGTGAATTGACTTGACTTAAGTTCAGGCATGGGGTCGATTAAAAATATGAATCCATACGACTCCAGGGGGAGTTGAGATTGAGCAACAGTTTTGGCTACACTTAAGAATGAAAAGATTATTTATTGTAATATTTAATGATTCCCAGGATCCTATCAGAGCTTTCAGAGTCACGAGACACAATGTGCTGAGTGCTGCTCTTCTGTTTATTTAAAATGCCCACAGTGTTTTAGTTTATGAAGAACGCTCTGGTAGAGTGAGATGGAAGATGATGATGCAGTCTGTCTGAATTAATCATCATTCTTATTTCCACCTGAAAACTTTTAATGCTTTCCCAGTAAAAAGTGTTTGATTAATGTGTACTCACTGCAGATTCCTCAGAGATCATTCATAACCACTCAAAATGTGTGTGTGCTTTGGTAAGAACAGTCTGGCAATAGTAGTCATCTGAACTGTAGTGTTCTGAGTATGACGAGACAAAATTCCAGCCACACGTCGGGTTTAAACAGACAAAAGAGAGGTACATGGAGCAAAAGGCAATGTGAAATCAGCACCTGAAAGTGACTCAGGCTGATAGACACATATGATTTATCTAACCAGATGTGTTTGAACAGACGTCGTAAACTGGTAAAGTTCCTATTTTCTAAAACATTTGAAATATACAGTAGGTAATGATAAAACAAGATTTAAGCAGATTTATTCATGGTCCCACTTTATGTTAAATGTCTTTATGTACTAACATTTAAATTAATCATTTGATACAGTGCACTTATAATGTACATACATGTTTTTACATTGTACTTATATTTAAGAAATACCTGCATGTAATTACAGCCGTAATTAATTTCTGTAATTACATCTATATTTACACTGTTGACCCATCACTTACACCTATAATATGCCTTGACACAGTCATAGGAGTCCTCTCTATGACCTAATTTTTCTGTTTTTCTCCTGCATGTGGGTTGTACCTTTGTTTTTCACACCACATTAATTCAGAAATTGCTCATCAGGAAGTCAGTGTATTCTTTGCATAATGTATTTTTGTATACATTAATAGTACTTTTAAAAAGAGTATCTATTACAGAAATAATATACTTTAAAAGAATATACTATACAAAGTGCGTTTTCGTACACTTGAATGCATGTTATTTACAATTAAATGAAAATGTATTATAGTTTAAATCTATATTAGAACTTAAAGGATTAGTTCACTTTCAAATAAAATTTTCCTGATAATTTACTCACCCCCACGTCATCCGAGATGTTCGTGTCTTTCTTTCTTCAGTCGAAAAGAAATGAAGATTTTTGATGAAAAAATATAGTGGACTTCAATGGCCTTCAAACGATTGAAGGTCAAAATTTCAGTTTCAGTGCAGCTTTAAAGGGCTTTAAACAATACCAGATGAGGAATAAGGGTCTTATCTAGCGAAATGATCGGTCATTTTCAAAAAAAATGTAAATGTATATGCTTATAAACAAATGATCGCCTTGTACATGATTCCGCTTTCCGTATTCTTCAAAAAGCTTACGCTGAATGTCCTACGGCTTCCCTATTCTACTTACAGAATGAACGCGGCGCCAGTTTCATTTTTTCCGTAAGTTGAATAGGGAAGGCATAGGACATACAGCATAAACATTTTGGAGAATACAGAAATGTGGTTTTGGCGGAAGCACTTAAAAGGCGAACATTTGTTTATATAAAGCATATACATTTATATTTTTTAGAAAATGACCGATGGTTTCGCTAGATAAGACCCTTATTCCTCGTCTGGGATTGTTTAAAGCCCTTTGAAGCTGCACTGAAACTGTAATTTTGACCTTCAACCATTTGAAGTCCACTATAAGGAGAATAATCCTGGAATGTTTTCATCAAAAACCTTCATTTCTTTTCGACTGAAGAAAGAAAGACATGAACATCTTGGATGACATGGTGGTGAGTAAATTATCAGGAAAAGTTTATTTGAAAGTGAACCAATCCTTTAAGTTCCCTTTCCAAGTGGAAATTTGACACTAGCTACGTTCACACTTTCTCAAAGCATCCTGTTTACACAGCATCTTACAGTAGCGTCTTGAAAACCGTCTGTATGAACATGCAACGGGAGTCAAGCCCGCATTCTCTGACCTTGTGCCATGTGAGAAACAGGAAGTCGCTTATGGCAGACTGGACGAGCGATTCCTGGCAGGTCAAGAGATTGTCCCTTCCCCATGAGCCCTCCCTTTCTTCCAGAACTTCACACTAAGGTTGTGAAGTCCTGGAAAATTCATATTCTGCTTGTATATTTCCCTTTCACCGTTCAAATTATGTGAACGTGGAGGGATTGTGTGAGCAGGCATATGTGAAGATGGCCCCTGTGGAAGAGACGCTAACTAGCTATCTCTCCCAGAGTGAGGTACCTTCATTGAAGTTCTTGCTGTAGAAGCCATACCAGACCACCTCCCGGTTTGTTGGTAGGCGTATGTGGCGGCAGGTCAGGCTGGTGATGGCGGTATTAGTATTCAAGGCTGACCTGGACAGAGGCTTGGATCAAGGGCAGGGATTGTCTCCTGAGGCGTTGCAGAACTGCCCCACACCACAGACTTATCCCTCTGTCCAACCAAAAAGATGTCCGCTGTCATAGGTCATTCAATGGTGGTGATGGTGGTCATGGAGAGGAATCTGTGGTTAAATCTGTCGGACATCAAGGACAGGGAGAAAACTTTCCTCTTTGATCCTCTGGTGCCCTCTGGACTCTTTGATACCTCTGTTGAGACCATAGACTACAAAAAAGATGGACAGCGCATCTCGAGCCAAAATATCCCAGTAACGGTTGTGCCGATAGGAGCAAGAGTCTGTGTAGTAGTGTTCCAGAGGTGGAGCCGTGGTATTAAGGTCCCGCCCACACTCCCGCTCACGCAGACACAATCGCAAGCACAGCTGTCAATCATGACGATACACCCCGTTTTTATACCATCAAATAACTAACTAAAACCAAACTTACTGGGAAACCATCTTTGGAGAAAAATGATTCGAAATGTAATTGGATTTTTTAGTTTGGCTCGCATCCCATTCGGTTACATGTAGAGGGCGGGGATTAGGACCTATACTGCAGCCAGCCACCAGGGGGCAATCGAAATGCTTTGGCTTCCCTTTTCAGGTTCTTGTGCGGTTGAGACGGTGGAGGGAAGATTCAGGCTCTGTCCCAAAGAGCACACTTCACACTTCATCACTTCATGTCTGTTAAGTCCATAAGACTGTAGGATGTCCTATTTCTCATTTTAGGTTTCAGAAGGGTGCTCGTGAGCACTCCCTTTGCGGTCGATATGCACCCTCGATGCACACTTTTGCAGAACCTGCACTGAAGCAAGATAGTGGTGTTACTTCATGAAAGTGCGGACTCGTAGGGAGAGCGCGAGTATTTAAAGGCAGGAACACACCAAGCCGACGGTCGGCCGTCGGGCAGTTTTTTGTCGTCGACAGACTAAGTTTTCTCAGTGTGTTCTGCACCGTCGGCTGAAGTTGGTCCTCGTCGGCTTATTTCGACATGTTGAATGGGTGTCGGAGCTCGTCGGTCTATCTGGCCATCTAATCATTCTGATTGGCTGTTCAGCTACTGCCGCCTTCTGGTACGGAAAGGCATTTCATCTTACGCAGGCACAGAACGGATGTGCTACTTGGCCGTCGGCTGTCGAGCGTTGGTTTGGTGTGTCAGGCCAACTTTGGACCCAGATGCTGACGACGTGAACCAACCCCGCAGTCTGCTTTTGTCGCCACTAGTTCGTCGGCGTCGACTTGGTGTGTTTCTGCCTTAAGGTGCCATTTGGGACAGGGCCTCAGAGATGCAAGGCAATAGTTGACGACGTTCGGGAAATACATTCTGCGCCGTTTCAAGTCGCCTCCTAAAATGTCTAAACTTTCTGACCCATTGATGGAAAAGTCTTATGCTGCGTTCACACCAAACGCGAATAGAGCGTCAAATTCGCGTCTACCGCGTCTAGTTTGCCGCTTGAACATTTTGAATGCATTAAGCGGATTTCGCCTCGGACACGTAAAAAACAAGCGTTTGAAGCGAAATTGACGCGCGTCCGAGGCGAAATCCGCTTCTTGTGGGAGGGGCAAGATGGCTGATGTTGATCGTGCGTTCATCGAGAGAGCTACCGCTTTGTATTTGCTCTGGAGAGCAGAACAGCGGCGTAGGGGTCAGCGTCGCGGGAAGGCCGCGGGTCGATAAACGTGTACGTGACTCAAAAGTGAAATGTGTATTTACAACTTACCAGGTAGCCCAATCTCCTCACCGACACTCTTCCAAGCGAGGTCCTTTTTATTCCTGTCTGAAGTATGAACTTGTGTCATAAATCTCTGGGTGACTGCTCACTGATAATATCAGTCATTCCTCCATTTTGAATGAGTTACTCCGGGCGGGCCTGCCGCCACAGCAGCAAGCAGGCTCCTGATTGGTTAACGCGGCGCGAATTTACGCCAAAGTTCAAATTTTTCAACTCGGGCGTCAGACGCGAATTCGCGTCAAACGCGTAAATGCACAAAAAGCACCATTAGCGCGTAACGCGCGTATCGCGAGAAACGCTCAATTCGCGTCATTCGCGCGAACTAGACGCGCGAATGAGGCGAATTCGCGTATTCCGCGCCGCGCTAAACGCCTCATTCGCGCCGCGAGACCTCCAGACGCGCGTAAACGCGTCTTTACATTGACTTAACATTGAAATCATTCGCGCCAGACGCTCTATTCGCGTTTGGTGTGAACACAGCATTAGAGACAAAACTCCAGGGAGTATTACCTGCAAGCACAGATTTTTTAAAAATAGACTATATTAAATATAGATTTGAAGCACACTATGCATATTTAATATTAAACACACTTCTTTTTCACATGGGATGCTGAAACTATTATTTGTTTTTCTGATAATGCATGAATACACTTTAGCACACAAAATTTTGTCTGAGATAATTTCCTGCTTTGCATCTGAAGGCGACATCAGCATAGTCCAGAGAACATGATACCAGTATTCTCAGGAAAACTGTAAACAGAGACACATGTAAGTGTTTGGGATGGACTGATAACACAGGCCATTAAGTCTGAAGGAAAAGAATTTCATCTGATTCCTGTACAAAAGTGCTGTGTGGTTATTTCTCATGGCTTCAGGGTACTTTTCAAATATTCATAATGCATGCTGATGGACAGCAGCAATAAATGTCCCAGGCAATATAAAATGCAGTATATTCACACACACACACAACTGCTAAGCCACAACAGAAGCACCCAAAAAGTTTCAGAATTGGGAGTGGTTCTCATTTGCATTAATGGATGATAATACAGACTGCATGCTGCTTATGGTAGAACATGCAGGCAATTATGGAAAGTATGTGAGTTTGATATAGTTCATTTTATTTCAGACTGCAATCAGACCACAGTTATTTCTGAGGATCTCTTTTTGCATAACAGAGCAAGCATAGGTCTATTAAAGCAGTTTGGAAAGTACCACAAATAGCTTTTTATTCTTTCTTGATAAAATCTTATATGTAGGCTACAACCAGTATGCTAATAAACATCAATCATTTTTTTTAATCTCCAGAGAAAGATATAGCAGCTCATATGACACAGACAGAGATTTTATTAATTAAATTGTATTAATTCTAGATTAATGTTTCAGTTTATTAGTCCAAAAACTGTATTCGATGACGTTTGGTCTAGTCAACAATGTATGTGTCACGCAGATCAACTCGCGCTGAGTAAAAGTGAGAAGCTGTCAGATGCTCCTCCTATTTTTTTCTCACGGCTACTTTCTCTACAGCAGGAGGGAAGTCGTATAAATAGTCAACCTTCACAAGGAGCGGGAGGAATGAAGAGAGTCAACGTTTTTCTTATAGTTTTGCTTGGTTTCAGGCGTAATGAACTATAGTCTGAAATTATTTTGCGCGTTAATTTCGCTGGTTGGCCAGAACCGGATAGACTAATAACCAAACTAACCGTTTATGAATTAAAAGAGGAAGGTCTACTGAAGATATTCGCTTTGAAATATTATGTTCGGAGTGACAGAAATACTACATATACTGAATGAAGTGGTTGGGAGGAATGGCCGCGCGCAGCAGTGATGGACAGTCCGCGGACAGGTGCGTACTGACCGGTGATTTGAGATTGATGCTTAAGACAAATTTTTTGAGTATGATACACTTGTTCATCAAAGGAACAATAAACTGTGATACGTAAAACATGACAAACGCTTAATAAATTGGACACAAATGCACTCATTTGGGTCTGTAAGACTTAGAAAAAGTCTGAAATCACATGTAAGCATAGCAGTTTGAGTGAAAAGTTGCATTGAAAAACTGACGTTATTTTAGGAGCTGTTAGTGTTTGGTTTGTCAGTCTTTCTTCAACTTCACGTTTGCATAAAACCTGATGATCATGTTCTCCAGTATGATTTGAGAATCTTATGCTTCAGTTGAAATAAATACACTTAATATCAAAGATTTGCATATCTTTATTTGTAATCTAGAAATAATACAGAATCCAGATAATGTTTTTACAGCACCTCCAGGTTTAAATGGAAAAAATATTTTTCCTCAGACATTTGCATGTCACTGTACTTTACATACAAAAAAAAAAAAAAAAAAAAAAAAAAATGCATACAATAGGCCTTCTTAAATTGAAATGTGCAATTGTTACCTTAGGGATCTATTTCTACCTGAGATGACTGTTAAAATGACTTATTGAGGTTTATTCAGTAATATGAAAAAAATATATTTGAATATGCAAATTTTTGTCCAATAACACGCTCCACCTGCCACTAACAATCAATAGCAGACAGATAACCATGATTCATGGTTGTGTTATAAACAAAACACAACCATGTTCTTAAGCAACTATGGGTGGGATCTAGCATGAGACGTACTGACTTTCTATTTTTACAGATCCTCAAAGAAAAGGAACTGCAAGTCTTTGACGATAGACAAAGTTGCCATTGCCCGATCCTTGTGTCAGGGCTCAGCCTGAACATGCTTTCAAACAAGTCATGCGAGAACATCACCAAAATCGATGTGAATGGGAATCCAGTGCTGAGCACTGTGATGTTCATCGCCGGGGTGGTTGGCAACCTCATGGCTTTGGCTATCCTGGGTGTCCACCAGAAGGAGCATCGAACAAAGTCCTCAGTCTTCTGCATTCTCGTGACAGGTCTGGCTCTGACAGATCTGCTGGGAACGTGTTTACTCAGTCCACCGGTTTTCGTTAGCTATGCCAAGAACACATCTCTGGTGGGTCTGACGGGAGATCAGCGACTGTGCAACCTCTTCGCCTTCGCCATGACGTTCTTCGGCCTGGCCTCTATGTTCATACTCTGTGCTATGGCAGTGGAGCGGTGCCTCGCCATCAGTCACCCGTATTTCTACTCCAAACACGTACGGCGCAGCTTCGCTAAGATCGTCCTCTTCCTCATCTATCTCTTTACCTTCGCATTCTGCTTGCTGCCTTTCTTCGGATACGGGCGGCACAAGCAGTACTGCCCAGGAACGTGGTGTTTTATCAAGATGGAGGCAGAAGGAGAGGGTGAGGATGAGGAGAGGAGAACACTGTCCTTTTCGCTGTCCTACTCCGTCCTCATGGCACTGCTCATCGTTGTAGTGTTCTTGTGCAACGGTTCGGTCATCGTCAGCCTCTGCCGCATGCACCGGAGCCAGCTGACACGTCGGGGTTCGGTGGTGTCGGCCGGACGCAAGAGGAGGCTGAGCACCTGGTTTGGACAGGGGGAGGAGGAAATGGACCATTTACTGCTGCTGGCCTGCATGACCTTCATCTTCGTCATTTGCTCCTTGCCTCTGACTGTGAGTACCGGACATTTTCTATTGTTTTGTATCGCTCTGAAATGTTCTAGTACAATGGTTTTCTTAAATGGTTAGTCCACCGAAAAATGAAATTTCTGTCATTAATTACTCACCCTCATGTCGTTCCACACCAGTAAGACCTTCATTCATCTTCAGAACACAAATTAAGATATTTTTGATGAAATCCGAGAGGTATCTGAACCACACATAGTCAGTAACATCATTGCACCTTTCAAGGTCCAGAAAAGTAGTAAAGATATTGTTAAAATAGTCCATGTGACTACAGTGGTTCAACCTTAATGTTATGAAGCGAGAGAATGCTTTTTGTGCACAAAAACAAAACATCATTAATCAGGGAAGAACCTGGAAGTAGAACCTAGAAAGTGTCTACAACGTAAACTGCATAGGAGAATGACAGGGAAGAGAAGAAATTGTTGAATAAAGTTTTTGCGCACAAAAAGTATTCTCTCGCTTCATAACATTAAGTTTGAGCCACTATTTTAACAATGTCTTACCTTTCTGGGCCTTGAAAGGTGCAATGACGTGGTTGGGATACCTCTTGGATTTCATCAAAAATATCTTAATTTGTGTTCTGAAGATGAACGAAGGTCTTACGGGTGTGGGACGACATAAAGGTGAGTACTTAATGACAGAAATTTCATTTTTGGGTGAACTAACTCTTTAAGATGAGGATCAGAATCAATACTGATAATATTTTACAACAGTTAGTTCCGGTCCTGTAATTGATTGGTCAAGTGATTTCCAAGAGTCCTGATTTTTAGTATAACTGTCCATACAAGTGCATGTAAGTGTTTTAGGAAACCTCTCTGTCCTGTGAGGCTTTACCGATCTCATATAGCTATGCCAGGCTATTGAATATTGAAGCTCCTTTTTCCTGTTGTCAGAAAACAATAGAATGGTGAAACAAAACAGTAGCGATGAGAGAAACAGAGCTTTTCAAAACTCGGGGGATGTCAACTTTGCTCCTGGAGGCCCACTGAGGGATCCATCCCTAATCAAACACACCTGAAATCTCTAACCGAAGTCTTCAGGATGCTTGAGAAGTACAGGCAGGTGTGTTTGATTAGGGGTGGAACTAAATTTTCCAGGAAGGTAGCCCTCCAGGACCAGGAATTTTTGAAATGGTCCAAAACAAATCTTCGAACCAGTTCACTGCCTTGTCTGCTGAAATCATGTGACTTGCTAGTTTTGAAACAAACTGCGAATTAAAAACAAAAGGTTTGTAAATGTCTCAAAGCATCATGAGTGCCCTTCACTACAAAACAGGTGCGTACTCATTTATGATGACAGATTGTGAGGTAGAATAAGCACTTGTTATAAGAATAAAAGTCCAATGCCTGTAAAAGTCCAACGCATACCCAATACTTAAAAACTGTTACCATGCACAAACTGTGTTCATGATGTGCTTTTTCTTTTGTTAACAACTGTTTTTGTTAGCTTTTATTTTCAAAAACCATTTTCAGTGACCTTTCAGTGAGTCGCTCTGCTGTTGGCTTCTAGTTGGTGTTGCTATCCTGTCACCAGACGGGGATCACGTTGGTAGTCTAGTCAGTGTCTTATGTTGCTGCTCATTTGCATAAAATTTACATTAAAATTCAGCTTTGCTCAACTTTTGTGGCATCACCCACAATCTAACTATGTCACATGTGGCGCTGAAAATCAGCAACTCATTGAAAATGATGTGACTTTGTTTCCCCTGATGAAAAATCCACAATAAAGTATTTACATGCTGGAATCAGCTCAAAACAGCACAAACCAGCCTGGACCAACATGGAATTCCTGCTGGTCTAGCTGGATTTTTATGCTCTTTCCCAACCCTTGTCATCCTTTTAAACAGATGCGATAGACTGGAAATAGCCCTGCTTGCATTGTAATTGCTCTTAAAACAAATGATTCTGCTTTAAAAGGTCATGGAGATTGTCTTTGCAATTTGGTGGCAAATTATTCACAGTTGTTTAGTCTAAGATCAGTTAAAACAAATAATTTGCCTTTAAATTGCCTCCTGCTAACACATACTTCCGAGATTATTTACAAGAAGTCTGCATTTTACAAATCAGCCAGCTTTGGTGAAAAGTAGCACATATTTACCTTCTTCAACCCATTCAGTGAGCTGTAGGTGAGGTGCAGTTGTAGTCTTTGAGTTGTGTGTTGCGTTCACTGGGCGTGTACGTGCTGCGGGGGAGCTGGGACGTGTGTTACATAACAAAGGCTATTATTTTTGGATTGTGATCCCAAATGCCAGTTGATGTGTTATTTTAATATTTTGTCATTGTTGGTTTTTAATTTAGACACACGTTATAAACTTGACAACCCTGGAAGACTGGATTAGACTGGTCTTGTTTTTCCTCCACCAGGTTAAAATAGATTGCTACTGTTTTTTCTGAGTAGATAAGTTCAGTTCTGTTTTTGAACATATGTACTAAAATCACTTAAACAAGTGTAAAATTGTGGATCTAAGTCTTTTTAAGAATAATTGCCTAATTTTTTGTATTTTAAATAGTGATTTTGGGTTAGGGTATATGATTATATATATATATATATATATATATATATATATATATATATATGGGTCATTGACAAATAAGGTTTTTAAAAGTGTAAAAATAACATAATGGAGATACAATTCATTTTGAAGATTTAATAAGCATTAACAATGTGGTTTTTTATAAGCAATTAACACTGTTTTTGTCATTTTTTACAAGATGGACAAAATGTGTCACCAAAAAAGTCATTCGGTTTAACCAAAATTTCGGTTTTACCAAATAACACTTTTTTATATTTTCAAACAATGCTAACAGGTTGATATCTAGCTAGCTGGCAAAAGGACAATCAAACATTTTATATTTAGTACAAGTTTTTAAAATATTACAACATTTTCCATGTCTTATAGCGGTTGTACCGAATGACCTGATGTTTTGGGACATGCGTATGATCGAGTGAAAACATGAAGAGTTAGTTACTTTGCTTCATGACCATGTGGTCCTGTGCAGGTGTCTGAATGATGTCACATCCTGTCACATGATATTGACCGCATGACTTGATCCAAAATGGTCCCTTTATATTGGTTACTCTGAATGACATCAATGAAATATTTCCAGAAATTCTTTCTCATAACAAAGCAACGACTTCTACGCATAATTTTAATACCATTTTGCACTGATTGTTGATATATGATGTTATAAAATCATGCCAGAATAAAAAAATATATACATTTAGTACATTTTAAGATATTTTAATCACAAATGAAATGGCTGTATTGGCCTTTGGACGGTTAAACCGAATGACCTTTTGACACTTCAAAATCTTTAAAATACCTTTATATGTAGCAAAATATAATTAAAAACCTTTTGAATTCAATAATTCACATTTAGTTGTACTTCCTTACATATTTGGATGTCATACCTTTGTTGTTTTTTATTATTATTATTAAGGCCTTTGGACAAAAAAATTACCTGTCACATCATTGATACATATATATATATATATATATATATATATATATAATCTCTATCTCTCTATCTCTATCTCTCTATCTCTATCTCTATCTCTGTCTCGCTCTTGTTATTTAAATTTTTTTTTTTTTTATGCATATTTGTCATGACCTCCCAGCTGTATTGTACACTTCAGCATGCCATCTCTGCAATATATTAAAGGATGACAGATGACACTAATGGTATTCCCTTTGTCCCATGAGATGCTCTGTTTGTCACCTGGAAATAAACACTGGATACTTTATCCAAAGCAAATAGCTTACATAACCAAACCATTGTGATATTCTTTCCATACACACAGAATCATGAGCATTTACACCCACCCAAATGTCATTTATTACCTTTGTAACATTAAACTGTAAGGCACGTCTCCATTCTGAACTGGCACAGGGTACAGCTGGTCATAAGAGAGGCTGTATATGCAGAAGGAGGTAGAGGAGGAAGGAACTATGTCACAATATTGGAATAGACATGGTTCATGTTTTTTCTCCGAGAAAAACACAAGGGCCAGTTTCTATATGATCATATTTCTAGGATTATTATTTATCATAATGTGTAAAACTGCATATGTGGGTGTTTGATTGTGCGTCATTTTGAATCAAGCTGTCATTTCAACAATTTATGCAAAATGTGTGAAAAAAATATTCACTTTTGTGTATTTTGAAGAATACATAAGAGTTTAGATATGAAATTAGGCTTAGCAAATCAAAGCATACATTTTCCGAAATAAAATAAAGTTGGTTTTAATGTTTAAACTTTTCAAAAAATGTATATAAACTCACGTATTAACGTTCAGACATTGTTAGTGGATAAATTAAACTACTGAGGCTGAGAAGAGTGTGTTTTTAGAGAGTTTAAAAGGCCAAAAGATACCATAGTAGAAGAAACACCCAAGTGTGCCTGTAAGAGAGAGCTTTAACAAAAACCTAGTCATGGCACTGGGTATTTGCCAAAGTCGCTGATATCTACCACACCACACGGAGCAGGAAATGACATGCTACCTTTAATCACTCTGTCATCTGAATTTAATTTATTGTACGACTGCTGTCAGGCGTAAGTGTTTGCTCAATAGAGATACAGTAGACGTTAACCTTGAATTGCATTAGCTCGCCATATTTCAGCACTGTTAATTCAGTGTAATTGTAATCTGCCACCTGTTTATAAGGTTTAGGCTAATACATTCCATTTTTGCTGTTTACATCTATTGCAGTCATCAGTCTTATTGCGTTATTGTGTGTCTCAGTCTTATTGTGTGTAGAAATGTCATAAAGTTAAACAGACCAACTGCGTTTGTTTGAGTTCTCTGTTTGACCTTCATCTAATAGGTTTTAACCCCCCGGCAGAGGCCTGAAACTTCAGCTCTGGCTGAAATAATTGTACGTTTTATTATACAGAGTGACTTTAATTTCCCTTCCTTTTATGAGAAAAGAATCTACTTTGATTTTATTAAATATTAGGCCATGTGCTTAATCTATCTTTCTTGAACTGTGTACCGATCAAGAATGTGTCTGCAAGCATATTATGGCCGTTTTTGGGTAAGACACAAGTTGGCTTGTTAATAAACTTATATGTTTGATATTTTAAAGGGACAGTTCACCCAAAAATGGAAATTCTTTCATCATTTACTCACCCTCAAGTTGTTCCAAACCTGTATGAATTTATTTTTTTCTGGTATGTTTTGGTAACCAAACAGTTGCTGGTTCCCATTGATTTCCATAGTATGGAGAAAAAATACTATGGAAGTCAATGGGGGACATCAACTGTTCGGTTATTGACATTCTTCAAAATATCTTCTTTTGTGTTCAGCAGAAGAAAGAAATGTATACAGGTTTGAAACAACTTGAGGGTGAGTAAATGATGACAGAATTTTCATTTTTGGGTGAACTGTCCCTTTAAGAAAGTAAATAGAATCAATTCTGATGTCATGTTGACCTTAAACAAACATTCCTGGTTCAATGCAGGTTAAGCTCAATCGACAGCACTTGAGGCATAATTTTGATCACCACAAAAATTAATTTCCACTGCTCCTCTTTTGGCTTACAATGACACACTTATAATGAACACATTCACTTCCATTGTAAGTACCTCACTTGCTATGTATCAAGTTGCAAATTTATCTTATGCAGAAATTTGAAATATTGCAAAAAACATTTGCGAATAAAGCATCGTCTATCATAAGTATCATTTATTTAACAGGGATATTGGCACAAAGTATCAATAATAAAAATGGAAGGTGCTGCAACCTGGGAAGCCACATTGGTTCTTTTTTTTCTACATAATAAACTACGTAAAGTGCGCAGAAGAAACGCATTTACAAACGCTGTCATGTTATCTTGCATTCTGGAAGGTCATTATACCAAATCATTTTTGATGACAGACTTTGGCTCAGGCATTTCAGAATGACTAAAACAATATTTGAGATGCCGTGTAATATCGGTCTGCTGGTTATTCTAGATATCCATTTACAACCTCTGTTGAGGCAGTCATGTGAGTTGCACATCGAAGAATATATCCAGTAAATGTGTTTCCATCATAATTTGCTCGTCTTGTTATCAGATATGATCTGCCTCAATTGAGCACTTACTTGCACATTCTACTCATGCACATTTTGCCATTTCCATCCAGTGTTTTTCATGCAATATCCCAAAATTTGCAAAAAAAAAAAAAAAAAAAAAAAAAGTGGATGGAAACAGCGACTTTAACCGTGTTTTAAAGAAAATAGGGACAAGTGGGAATTATTTTTTTGTGATTAATCTACATTATGCCTCAAGTGTTGTTGATTGAGCTTAACTTCTATTGAACTAGGAATATTCCTTTAAGGTCAACATGACATCAAAAAGTCATGTTGACCTTAACAAAATATCCCATGTTTATTCCAAATATGTACAATAAGGGTTTAGGTGTCACGTTGTGCCTAAAACCCTAAGATGAGTGTAAAAATTATGAGAATATAATGGCGATATAATTAATTATATCGATATTATTACGTGTTAACAATGAGATTATGTGGTTTTTATAATCAATTAACACTGCTTTTGTCATTTTTTACAAGATGGACAAAATGTGCCATCAAAAAAGTCATTTGGTTTAACTAAAATTTCTTGATCTAAAATTTTTGGTTATAATGAATGACGATATTTTCAAACAATGCTAACAGGCTGATATCTAGCTAGCTGGCAAAAGGACAATCAAACATTTTATATTTAGTACAAGTTTTTAAAATATTACAACATTTTCCATGTTTTATAGCGGTTGTACCGAATGACCTGATGTCAAGCGAAAACAAGAATATTTCAAATAGTTAAAAGAGAGTTAGTTACTTTGCTTCACGACCATGTGGTCTTTTGCAGGTGTCTGAATGATGTCACATCCTGTCACATGATATTGACTGCATGACTTGATCCAAAATGGTCCCTTTCTATTGGTTACTCCAAATGACATCAATGAAATTCATTTTTCTGGACATTTTTTCTCATAACAAAGCAACGACTTGTACACATATTTTTAATAACATTTTGCACTATGTTGATATATGATGTTATAAAATCATGCCAGAATAAAAAAAAAAAATCAATTTATTACATTTTAAGATATTTTAATCACAAATTAAATGGCTGTACTGGCCTTTGGACGGTTAAACCAAATGACCTTTTGACACTTCAAAATCTTTAAAATACTTTTATATGTAGCAAAATATAATTAAATCCTTTTGAATTCAATAAAAGAGATCTAGTTGTACTACCTTACATACTTTGGATGTCACTTTGTTATTAAGGCCTTTGGACAAAATAATGACACGTCATGTCATTGAATAATACACATTTTAACTGAATAATTGATGTAAGTTTTTTTTTTTGTTCATTAAATTTATACACTTCACATTTTCTCCAAAAATCCCATTCACTTTCTTTGTAACGACTGTAACCTAGAATTCAAGGAAATGAGGGATAAGCCTTTTTTTGGTGGTAATCATCATTATGCCACACATGCTGATGATTGAGCTTAACTTGTGCTGCCCGTAATTCTTTTTAACATGAAGTTGCTGTGGTTTGCATTCCTGGGCTGTTTATTGTTCTTGAACTTTTGTTGTTGAAGCATTTAAAGTGAATTAATCACTGGAGGTCCCACTTTTGCTAATTACTGATCTTACCATCTTTGACGTCTCTTTGTCTCTTGATTATCTGAGCTGAAGGAAGTAATAACCACCATGAAAGCACTAATCAATACTGGGATCAATAGTGAGGTAAGCTTGTACATTACCGAGTCTCCAGAGATGCTGACCTGGAGTCAGTGAAGAACACGATGATACCTGAGACTCGCTGCAGTGACCTTTCAAACTAATTAAGAAATAGAAATCAAATAATATCAGCATGCTCAAGCACACCAAGTAGTGTCATATGAAACCCACATTATCATAGATATTCAACCAGGCCTGAGATGGAACCATTGAACGCATGCAGGCCCAACGATATACAGTATTACACAAACCCAAACGAAATTGATCGAAACCTTTGTGGGAAAGGCGACCCAAAGAAAATGCTCAAGTCTCCTTTGGGAAAAGGTCTATATTTAATAGCCAAACGAACTTTTGGATTACTTTGTAAGCAGCCCCCTCCAACATAAAGTCTTATTTAGGAGTTTTCCACAGGAAGCTTTTGATTGCAATTTTGGTCAGGTAAGGAACTGATGGAGAGAGTTCGATGAGCTCAGGTCAATGATGCCGTCACCACAGATTCATGCATCACTGGTTGTCGGTGCACCACAAGCCAAAATACACTGAGAAATTAATATTGCTGCATTTCTGAATTGGTTTGGGCTTTCCTGTTTGTCTCTTCAGGCCTTAAAACCAGCCATTTTCTTAATAATCAATAATTAAAATCTTTTGGTCTTGTTCCTAACTGTAATTAAAGACTTTTATATTATATTATTTATATCATATTCAGATCATACAATGTATATCGTGAGGTGTACGTAGAACTTAAAAGCAATGTTTTTAGTTGAATTTAATTATTTCTTGACCGAACTTAATTTAATGATTTAAAATGTGCCATGCAAATTCTTTGAAAATTGTTGTCCTTTATATTTAAGCTATTCGGTATTATGAACTTTATCCCATGTTTCCAATAAGAAATGCACTGTACAGGAAAATGTCAAATATCCCAACACTGCAACCATAATTATTCATGTCCCATTGCATGCTGGGAAGAGGGGAAGTGGGACTGAAAGACACAAAACCTTTTTCAGTGTAGGCTTGTTTGAACTCAAACAAAAGCATTGATCCAGCTCACCTGCTGTGTTCACGAACTTTGTGAGTTGTTGGAACTTCCTAACTGAGTACATAAAACAATTTATTTTGCATTTATTTGATGAAAAAACTATTTGCAGGTGACAGATGTCAGTTCCATGTTAAAAAACAAACAAACATCAACACAAATTCATGCCAAAAGGCTTAACTGTGATTAATGGCCACTGGCCAGATTGTCAAAAGATGTTTCCTGTCCTACCCCAGCTGAAAGAATCACAAAGGGAACTTTATTGTATTGTATTCTGACTGAATGGGATTTTCAAATAGTTGCTTATGGTGTTGTGGCTCTTGTTAATGGTGAATGCTCAGAATCTCCCAAACCCAGAGCCAACCAAATAAACGACAATCTCCAGGTCACTTGAGTCTGTATAAATTTATTTTAATGAGGCACATTGTGTTTGTTGAGCTGAACTTCTTCAAAACTCCAGAGACCTGCGAGTCTGAAGCGAGCAACATAAACAAATTACATTTTCCAGTCTATTTTTTTCCAGTGGGGAACCATCAGGGCCCTCTAGGCCCCCAGAGAGGGCCTAAAAATAATATTTATAAACTTTAAAAAGTAAAACTGATCATCAGTTCTAATGTTATTTTAGGAATTTATAATTTGACAATAAACATCTAAATCTTTTTGAGGAAATAAACCCTTCAAATCTGCCTATTCAGTTTGAGTTGTGTTGTGTTGACATTCGTTTTCTCCATATTAGGATGTTTCCACCTAATGCTTTCAGCTCTGTGATTGGTGATCCAGATGCCAAGCCATAGCAAGTCAATGAGAGATGTATTCCAATTGACAGGAAAACTGACCAATCATATCGTCACTTTTAATGGGTGGGGCTTGTTATCAGTAGGTTTATGACGCGTTCCGCCCACTGTGGGGAACCCCCTTTAAAGGAACACTCATTTTCCAACTCCCCTAGAGTTAAACAGTTGAGTTTTACCGTTTTCAAATCCATTCAGCTTATCTCGGGGTCTGGCGGTACCACTTTTAGCATAGCTTAGCATAGTTCATTGAATCTGATTAGACCGTTGGCATCTCGCTCAAAAACAACCAAAGAGTTTCGATATTTTTCCTATTTAAAACTTGACTCTTCTGTAGTTACATCGTGTACTAAGACCGATGGAAAATGAAAAGTTGCGATTTTCTAGGCCGATATGGCTAGGAACTATACTCTCATTTCTCATTTCAGAACACAAATTAAGATATTTTTGATAAAATCCAACGGCTCAGTGAGGCCTTCATTGACAACAAGACAATTAACACTTTCAGTGCCCAGAAAGCTACTAAAAACATATTTAAGGGTGCGTTCACACTTGTAGTTCGGTTCGTTTGGTTCATTTGGTCCGGACCAAAGAAGAAAAAAAAACATTTAGTCCTGGTCCGATTAGCGTTCAGATTGTCAATTTTATCACCGAACCAAAAGATACCGATCCTTCAGGCATAGGGATACATTCACAACGTAATTGGTCGGATTTTATGACGTATTGCCTATTTTGAGACGGAACTTACCGAACATCCATGAACAATGCTGTTTTCTGAGGTAAATGCGCTCGTTGTGTGTGCGTAGCGGGGCGTAGCCTGCATGTGATGATATTTTGGCCAGCTGGAAACTCGTGAAGAGCTTATAAAATGTGTAAAGTAGTCAAAACAGCGTCATACGTACAAATGATCTGCTGCGTGGAGACGCGTCTGATGCCTGTGATGGGCAAACTCGCGTCTATGACGAGAAAAATCGACTTGCGTGAGGATTCTGTCCATTTTAGGGTCTCGTCTTCCTGTTTTTGGTTTGGTTACATGTCTTTGGTCCGTGTTGCGTTCATATATCATTCGAACCGCACCAGAGTCCGTTTGGAAGCGGACCGAGACCCATCTTTTCAGCGGTCTCGGTCCACTTGTTTGGTGCGCACCAGGGTTCGGATGGCAGCGTTCACATATGTTCAAATGAACCGCACTAATCGAGCAATCGCACCAGGGTTCGTTTTAATCGAACCAAACATGACAAGTGTGAACGCACCCTAAAACAGTTCATTTGACTACAGTGGTTCAATCTTAATATTATAAAGTGACAAAAAAACGTTTTGTGCGGCAAAAAAACAAAATAATGACTTTTCAACAATATCTAGTGATGGCCAATTTCAAAACACTGCTTCGAATCTTTTTGGCGCACAACAAGTATTCTCGTCGCTATATATTATATTAATATTGAACCACTGTAGTCACATGAACTGTTTTAAATATGTTTTAAGTAGCTTTCTGGGCATTGAAAGTATTAATTATCTTGTTGTCAATGAAGGCCTCACTCAGATTTCATCAAAAATATCTTCATTTGTGTTCTGAAGATGAATGAAGGTCTCATGGGTTTGGAACCACATGAGGGTGAGTAATTAATGACAGAATTTTTGGATGAACTAACCCTTTAAAGGTGCCCTAGAACTTTTTTTTTTAAAAGATGTAATATAAGTCTAAGGTGTCCCCTGAATGTGTCTGTGAAGTTTCAGCTCAAAATACCACATAGATTTTTTTTAATTCATTTTTTTAACTGCCTATTTTGGGGCATAATTAGAAATGAGCCGATTCAGGGCTACTGGCCCTTTAATTCTCGTGCTCCACGCCCCAAGAGCTCGCGCTTGCCTTAAACAACATTAAAAAAAGTTCAAACAGCTAATATAACCCTCAAAATGGATCTTTACAAAGTGTTCGTCATACAGCATGTCTAATCGCATAAGTACAGTGTTTATTTTGATGTTTACATTTGATTCTGAATGAGTTTGAGGCTATGCTCCATGGCTAAAGGCTAATGCTACACTGCTGGAGAGATTTATAAAGAATGAAGTTGTGTTTATGAATTATACAGACTGCAAGTGTTTAAATAATAAAAAAATAAAAAAATAACGACGGGTCTTGTCTCCGTGAATACAGTAAGAAACGATGGTAACTTTAACCACATTTAACAGTACATTAGCAACATGCTAACGAAACATTTATAAAGACAATTTACAAATATCACTAAAAATATCATGTTATCATGGATCATGTCAGTTATTATCGCTCCATCTGCCATTTTTTGCTGTTGTCCTTGCTTGCTTACCTAGTCTGATGATTCAGCTGTGCACAGATCCAGACGTTAATACTGGCTGCCCTTGTCTAATGCCTCGATCATGGGCTGGCATATGCAAATATTGGGGGCGTACACCCCGACTATTACGTAACAGTTGGTGTTATGTTGAGATTCGCCTGTTCTTTGGAGGTCTTTTAAACAAATGAGATTTATATAAGAAGGAGGAAACAATGGTGTTTGAGACTCACTGTATGTCATTTCCATGTACTGAACTCTTGTTATTCAACTATGCCGAGGTAAATTCAATTTTTGAACCTAGGGCACCTTTAAACTTTAGTTGAGAAAACAGTTATTTTGCGGAATTACTGGTTAGTCTGTAAATTTACTAACTTAGTGACCATGCACATTTGCTGTAATTCTGCATAATAGTTAATTTTTTCCCCAAATCATAAGTTTAATACGTCTGTTACATACATTTAATCAGCTTCTGTGGCAGTCTAATGATTTATGATCAACATATGTGGAAGTGACGCCAAGGTTTGAGAGTCACGGTTCGCTACTGATTTTTTCTATACGTGTTCAAACTTTCTAATGCCCCCGATAAAATAATACTGAAATAATATTTAAAATCAATATGGTAACACTTTATTTTGATAGTCCACTTTAGACATTTTATTTTGCAACTACATGTCAACTATAAGTCATTAGAGACTGTCTGTTTAATATCTACTAACACTTTATTTTGATGCTCCCCAACAGTCACTCTACTGACTACAAGTAACTTTGCAAACATGTTCATTTATTCTACTAACCCTAGATTAGACCTTCAGATTGACAGCAGAAGGTCTTGACATTATAGCAGCTTTCGTTGGCTGTCTGATTGACATGTCAAGCAACTAATCACAGTTCGTTTTGTTCAGTGTTACGTTTAGGGGCTTGAACGTGAAAAGTCAATGACAGACTGGCCTGTAAAACACTTGGATGCATTTTACTATTCATTAAAATCCAGCGTTTAGTTGATCCTGATAAGTACTCATTGTCACACAACTCTTCTTTTATGAGGTGGTTTTGCATCACAACGGCTATTTTCTATTTTCTTTCTCTCTCACATCCTTGCACCATACTCATTCTTTGGATCATGAGCTGATTGCAGTGGTTGAATTAAGAACTTTTAAAATGAAAGATGGTTAACTGCAACAATGAGGAAGGATTCATTTGAAATATTACTTGTTTTTGGAAAAGGGTGTCCAAAGTGCATTTCTGTGCGTGAGTTTGCCAGTACACAGGAAATGTAGGTTTGTGGGCCTTATCTTGGACAAAGATTATGAGCCCATATTGTAATTCTGATTTACCAAATTAAAAACCACAGTCTGTAGTCAGCAGCCTTGTATACCTATACAACAGACTTTTCCAAATTTGTGGTCTTGTGTTGAACTGCACCAGCTGTTACAAACCACGACAACAACAACAAAGAGAGTAATGTGCGCTTGCTGTCTCATGCAAACATGTTGTTCTTGAATTCTGAGTGAGTGATCTCAAATGTTTGATATTTGTCTTGGATTCTGTAAGAAGTATTAATTCATTTATTTTTAAAATGAATGTGAACATTTTAGTTTAGTACTCTTTGTGTTGTATGCTTAACCTTACGACATGACCTGTAAGATCTCATGAAACATTGAATGTTTATGCAGTTGTTTTCGCCTCTCGGGAGTTTCAAACATTAGTTTTGCTTTTCCTGTTTTCATGAATTCTCTTTTATGATTTAAAACATAAACAATGGAGACATAAATTTTAACGTTACAGTATATTTTAAAGGTTCAGCCCCACGTTCATCTCTGACTGAAATATTACCCACAGCTCAAAATACTCAATACTCCCTGATCTTTATCAGAGTGTCATTTTTCTTTTCTTTTCTTTTTTTTCTTTCTCAGAATGACCGTCCCAGTTCTTTGAAGAAACAAAAATAGTGATGAGAGATAATATTGAAAGAGGTTATGAACTTTTTGAACATACTTCCTATTCATGTGGCATAACCTTTACAAGTATCTTCAGGCGATAACATTTGGGGAATTCCCTGGTAAGAAGACTGTAATACGTTTTTTTACTAATTTATTCTATTACTTTTACACGTCCTACAAAATGTCACAGATTACTTTAAATGTTTATATGTGCACATTTGTGTGCAAATATTCTTTAAAATTACTTTAAAGTTATTTTTTATTATTAAACGTATATTTTTAAATCTTTCAACTCCCTCGCACATGGTTTCACTTTGCATTTCAGCATGTCTTTCCAAAAAGTTTCTGTTGGCAGAGCTTCCATCTCTTTTGACCATTATTATAACAACAGACTTGCAGAGAACGTGACCTTAGAAATTTAACATGGCAATGTCCACTAAAACACCCCCTGTGGCAACACTGAGAATGCAAAGCATTCTTGCATTATAAATCGCATTCTGACGCATTCCAGAACACGAGAACGCATGGAATCGAGAGCTTGTTTCAAGTCAACAGCAACAGTCACACACATACACACATAAATCCTGTATCTGTGGTTGCATGCTTGCTTTGATCTGATGTTTTTTGATGTCCTAAGTGTGCACCATTTAAGACATTCATACTTCAGGAACAAAGATAACAATAAATAAAAAGGAAAGTCTAAACTAACTTTGAATGTTGGCTCGAATGTTTACAAAAGCAGGTTTGTGTGTGATGCAGATCATTGTGGATAGTATATCTTAGATTATTTGGTCTTTGATGTGAATTGTTTATAGTGAAATCTCCTTGTTAGACTTCTTGACAAATTTGAGCTCAGTTTAAGATGTTAGCTATGTTTCCATCCACTAATTGTTATGCAAATTTGGGGTTATCGCATAAAAAACTGAATTGAAACACTAAGATGTGCATAAAACTAAGCTAACCAATGAACCAATTTCATTGCAGGGCATTTCTATTGTTTGGTTTGCCAAATTCTGTATTCAAAATGCTTGGGTATAATTCCCTCTTGCGTTTGCAAACATCAGGCATTTGAAAGCAAGATAACATGACAGTGTTTATTGCGTTTCGTCCGCACGTTCTGATGTAAGTCATTTATTATGTATGAAAAAAGAGCAGCAAGTTCCATTTTTATTACAGATATTTTGCTCCAATTTCCCATCAAGTGACTATTTTTTTGGAACGGAATTGGAATTTTGGTTTGGATGGGAACTGTGCTTTATTCGCAAATGTTTTATGCAATATTCCAAGTTAAATTCACAACTTTGGATGGAAATAGATAGTGAGATCTCTTTTGTAACTCTAGACACAAGTTACCCAATTTTCTTTCATTGCTTCATTCGCAAATTTACGAAATATACCAAGTTAAATTTGCAACTTTGATTGGAAGCATATCTACTGAGATCTCTTCTTTATCTCTAGACACAAGTGCATTGCTATCAAGGAGAAACTGTTTAAAGATGTTGCTGACTTTCTTATGGGAACTTTTTCTTTTTTGAGATGTTGGGGGTATATAAAATAATATGAAAGTAGTGGTTTTTGATTTATTTTGGCATGTGGTCAGTATATAAAATGACTTGACTAATAAAAAAAATCACTTGAATTGTTTCAACTGAATAAAGAGCACATTGCGACTCAATGCATCCCTAGACATTTGGGGCCTGTGGTATTCTTTCTGTGAAAGTATGAAAATCTTGTATTTACTGTACATCTGAGAGAAAAAGTTCATTCTCAAAGCATATTATGAGATAGTACTGCCTTTGTTTTCTCGGTAGTGACGAAAGATTCTTTGGAAATAATTTTTTTTTTCTCAAAATACACTATTTCACCTACAACCTTTGGGATTGTTTTCAGTTGTAGGGGGTTTCAAAATATGTTTTTGACAGAATACAATGTGAAGTTCTCCAGAAAGGTCAGTCAGCTACATACATGCTTTCAGAGTTTGTAGTGAATTCAACTTGAAAAAGCATCCATTGACGTAACGAAAGCACGCACAACATGTTTTGTTTTCTAAAGCATGTCAGATGTTGTATAACAGATAGAAAACTAGATGAGCAGTCAATGTGTTTTCCAAGCGCTGGTCTCATTCTCTTTAAATACATTAATAAAATGGTTAGTTCCTGTCCTTGACTGGTCAATAGCTGTGTTTTATTCACGATAAAACACGGCTATGACCGCTTCTGTGTATCACTACACAACACTCTTAGCAACCACTCTTAGCAATGTAAACATTTGTTCTCAATTGATATTGTTCATTGAAGCTTACTGTATTATATAGAACTAGAAGAGTATTGTGAGAAAGAGATCGATTAGAGCGAGTTTATTACCTGCATTCAGATTTAGCATTTTCCTTCAGGTCAGACTTATGTTCATGATAAAGAATCTGTTTAAATGTCCGATGTATTATCTTGTCCTTTTAACATTTAAGGGGTTTTCCCGTGACTGACAGCGTTAGTCAAAGCATTTGTCAGTTGAGTCTTGTTCCGTGTTCACAACAATTCAGTCTTTTCAATATAAAAGTCTTCGCTACTGACTGACACACTCATAAAGACAGTCTTTGCCGCCATCTAAAGGCGTAATAATGTAACTTCTGTTGCTGATCACGGTCAGGGACTATTTTTCCAGCGGAAGGAAGGTTTTAGTTAAAGTTTACTTCATGAAAGTTGCATTGATACATATTTTTTGGCTTTAATATTTGTATTGTGTGGTAACTGTTTTATAAAAGCAATAAGGTACTTGAGGCTAGTGCTCCACTTCATGTCGTGCCTAACAACGGCCTTCAGCCGTGACTTATTCACGATACAGCACAGCCTCTTGTACCTTATTGCTTACATATAAAAAAATTTAATCAACTTTCTATGGTGCCACCTGACCAATGTTTACTCAATGTTGAATGTTTACTCAGTCTTTCATAGCTCAAGAGACTTAATTTAGTATCTCATTTAAGCATAAACTTTGTTAAAATATGCAGTAAGTAATATTGAAAGCTAGTGGTTGAAATGGGTACTGCAGTCCAAATTCAAAATACTGGAGAGAGTTGTTTCCCCCGCTCTCTCCTCCTCAGACTCGACACTCACGCGAGTTGCCAGATTGAGGACACGCAACAGGAACGAGCGCAATTGACAATGGAAGGCAATTGGATGCAGAGGCTTTTTAGGTCAGGTAGAATCTGTGATTTCTGACCCAGTTTGTTTGTTGGCTTCCATGGCTACAATTTGCTGTGTTTTCCTACAACTGGCAACCCGGGGTGTTTTAAATACTATTGGGTAAATTGCCAGTGGGGGGATCACAGAGTCCAAAACAAAGACATTCCAACACGGAACGCACATTTCAAATTAGAATAACTGGCTGTAGCATTGTTTTTCTGAGAAACAAACACGTGAACTTGGCATGTTTCTTAAATATCTGCAAATATATTATGGTATTTTTATGCTTTAGTACAGTCAAAAAAATTACATACAGCACCTTTAAAACATTTCTCCTAAATAAGAAATGTTTAAGTTCATATTGAGATTTTTGACACTTTTGATTCCAGACTTATTGGCAAATCTGAGACATTGTTGAGATTTCTTCTGAAAGTCTAAAAGAGACATGTGAGATACCTACCTTTTTTTTTTTTTTTTGGAACTTTTTCTTGACTTAAATTCAAATGTCAGGTTTCCTGTTGAAGCTTCTATTTAGAACACGTTTAGCATAATGATTGTGTTGTTCTTTTCTCATGTTTGTTACTTTCAGTTGGCGAGATGTCTTGGCTTGATATGTTGATATATTTTGATGCTATCACACAGGGTTGGGTTTCTCCTGCAGATGCTTGAGCCTGTGCAGTGAGAAGTGCTGACTTCTCTCATGTGAGTGTCGGCTTATATTGTTAATCTGCTCCACTGTGGCTGGAATTTCAATAGAATTCAGGTTGCGTTAAACCTCAGCGCTAGCCTTCTCTCCTTTACTGAAATGGATCATGTGAGTAAAGCTGCTTTAGTCATTTCCTGTCTGAACTTTATGTATACCGTGTCAAAAAAAAAAAATCTTCTCTTGCCCACATTTGACAGATGGTACAGTGATAATGCCAGCCATATAGCATACTGTACACTTTATTTCAGAAAGTCACAAACTACAGAAACCTGTTTCTGCTTCAGAGTAAAAAAAAGGTCATTGCAAATTTGTATCTCCCAATTGCATCTTACTTTCATACGATGTGACTTTATATCTCACAATGTGATTTTATTTCTCATAATCATGACTTTATATATCACAATGTGCCTTTATATCTTACCTTATTTTGCAATACAACTTTATTCCTTTCAGTTGTGACTTAAAGGCCTGGTTTCACAGACAGGGCTTAGATTAAGCCAGGATTAGACCTTAATAGTTCCATCAGGACAATGAAGTAGCATTTGTAAACATGCCTTAGAAAAAAAAAAAAAACATTACTGGGGTGCATCTTGAGACAAAACAATGGCACTGACACACATGAGTCAAAACCACTGATGTTCTTCATAAATATGTGAACTGTTTCAGCAGTCTACTCAGTTACATTGCATGGTCTGCATTTAAAACCCTCTCAAGACTCAAGAACAAAGAAACCACATGGCAATTTGTGTTTAGGTACATGCTAATGAGTAATAGCAATCCAAAACCATTTTCACGTTGAGGTTTGTTTATTGCCTCCAGGTAAGGTTAGCTGTTGAGAGTTTTAATTCAAAATTATTCACAACATTTTGTGGTGTTGCTATGCATTTGTCAGTGTATTCTGAGTGGTTTATAGCACATTGCTATGCGGTTGCTAGAATGTTCTGGGTGGTTGCTGGTGTGTGGATTGTGCTTACTGGCACTCTTCACATCTTCATGGCTGCTATGGGTCCCTTATTCAATACAAGTCTATGGGATTTTCTAACATGTTTTATCATCCTGCAGGCAGAAACTGAAGGCTGTGTCTATTTCACAATTGTGAGTAAAAATCTTGCAATTCTGACTTTATTTCTCATAATTGTGAGTTTATATCTCGCAATTCTTACATTATAACTCGCAATTGCGAGTTTATATCTCGCTTGTTTATATTCTGAGAAAAGAAGTCAGAATTGAGAGATATAAACTTGCAATTGTGAGAAAAAAGTCAGAATTGTGAGAAAAAAGGTCCGAATTTTGAGTAAAAAGTCAGAAATGCGAGTTTATATCTCGCAATTCTGACTTTATTTCTATCAGTTGCGAGTTTATATCACAATTGTGAGTAAAAATCTTGCAATTCTGACTTTATTTCTCATAATTGTGAGTTTATATCTCGCAATTCTGACATTATAACTCGCAATTGCGAGTTTATATTTCACTTGTTTATATTCTGAGAAAAGAAGTCAGATTTGGCAGATGTAAACTCAATTGTGAGAGTAAAAAAAAAGTCAGAATTGTGAGAGAAAAAGCCCGAATTTTGAGTAAAAAGTCATAAATGCGAGTTTATATCTCGCAATTCTGACTTTATTTCTATCAGTTGCGAGTTTATATCACAATTGTGAGTAAAAATCTTGCAATTCTGACTTTATTTCTCATAATTGTGAGTTTATATCTCGCAATTCTGACATTATAACTCGCAATTGCGAGTTTATATCTCGCTTGTTTATATTCTGAGAAAAGAAGTCAGATTTGGCAGATGTAAACTCAATTGTGAGAGTAAAAAAAAAAGTCAGAATTGTGAGAGAAAAAGTCCGAATTTTGAGTAAAAAGTCATAAATGCGAGTTTATATCTCGCAATTCTGACTTTATTTCTATCAGTTGCGAGTTTATATCACAATTGTGAGTAAAAATCTTGCAATTCTGACTTTATTTCTCATAATTGTGAGTTTATATCTTGCAATTCTGACATTATAACTCGCAATTGCGAGTTTATATCTCGCTTGTTTATATTCTGAGAAAAGAAGTCAGATTTGGCAGATGTAAACTCAATTGTGAGAGTAAAAAAAAAAAGTCAGAATTGTAAGAGAAAAAATCGCAAATACCTTTTTTATTTAGTGGCAGAAGCAAGCTTCCATAAGTTAGATACTATTTGCACCTCAGTATTTTAGTACATTATAAAACAATAATAACATTATGGGCCCTATAATACACCCGGCGCAATGCAACGCAAGGCGCAGCGCAAGTGTGTTTGCTAGTTTGCGTCCGGCGCCGTTCGCGTTTTCCCGTTCAGCGCCACGTCCTTAAATTAGTAAATGCATTTGCGCCAGTTAGTGCGCCCATGGGCGTGCTGGTCTAAAAAAGAGGTGTGTTCAGGCGCATTGCCGGCGCATTGCTATTTTAAGGAGCTGAAAATAGACTGCGCCATAGACCAACTCAAACCTGGTCTAAAGTCTAAAGTCAATGGCGCAATATTTTTTTGTTAGAGCGCGTTGGTAGAAACTGCGCCTCTGGGCGCGTCCACAGTGCGCGTTGACTTTGCTTATTACACACAGGGATGCGCATCACACAAACATGCCAAATATTAAAAACAAAAGGATTACAGTGTAAAAGAATATTATTGTGTAGGCTACATAAATATAAAAATGTAATGATGAATAGTCATTGCGTGTATTAGAATTAGGCTACCTATTTTCAATTCAGCCTATTCCTACTTATAATGATGAACGAAATTGGCTAATTAATTGAACAATCGTGCCAATACACACACATATATATTAACTGACTTTAACTTTGCGCACGAGCAGCTCGGTTTCTTTGCTTGAAAAGCGTTCAGCTTTTCCGCCAACAAATTCCGCCATGTAAATAGCAATCCGCCATGGCGCGAGCGCATCTCGCTCTTAAAGGGAATGGGAGATGAAACTCTGATTGGTTTATTGAACGTTACGCCCATTACTCATTAAGAGAATAGGGACAACCCATTTCAAAAATGCGCCCCGGCGCACGGACCGTTTTTCCGACGTTAAAATAGCAAAAGTGGATTTGGACACGCCCTGAGTGCACCTGCACCGTGCGCTTTACACTTTGCGTTTAGATCGTTAAAATAGGGTCCATTGAGTGTAAATGATTATTATTAAATAAATGACGAATGTTTGGGACAATAAAGCCCTCCATACACCTACCCCTAACCCTACCTGATAAACACTTTATTATTAAAGGCCACATATTTTCTTTCATTTTCTGCATTTTTTGTACTTTTGTCTGGCCCAAACACACATTGGTGGGTGGAGTAAATAGCCTCTGGCCAATAGCCAAGTCAGGCTATTGGCTGCAAGTCAGGCTGCACTTAATGTAAATAGACACTCCACAAATGTCAAGTGTGATCACTTAAAAAAGTATATTTAATACTTTGGGTTACATGTTTGTTCTGAGTATGAGCACTTCAAATTGCTTACAGTTAAACACTCGCTCTGGCAAAGAAATAGAAATATTTTATCTAGTTTTGTAATGGTGCCAGGAAAGGCTTGGTACAAAACAGAGAAGGAACAAAAGAGAAGGCGGCAAAATTGTGCAAGGAGTCACAGTCAGGGAGGGTTGTTAAAACAAATGGTCTTCCCTTTCTTCTATTTTTTTTTCTTTAGTTTTAAGTGGTCGAACTGGCCTGGGAGGATAGGAGTTCCTGTTTTGCCGATGGCTATTGTTGAGTTTGGTTTGTACTGTACGTGACCGTTCATCCATCTTCATTTGTATCAGTATTTACCTGAATTCTCACTCAACTCTGCAGTAAATGTCTTTCAACTCATTTAATTCCTTTTATAGTGAAACACAATCTAATTATCAGTGACAGAAAAGCTTGCTGTGTTACCGACCTGCTGCTATTTATGGAACTGTGAGATGCACACGGAGGGTTAGATGTTATCTTATATTGAACCTGTGAAAGTCTAATGAGCTAAAAGAAGTTCTGTGTGCGTAAATGGTGCAGCGTGGTGCACTTCCAGGCAGAAAGGTATTAACACTTAGACAGAAACTTGTGGTTTATTTGATACTGACGTTTACCAGGCACTGCCGCATGCTGTTTCATTATGCCTGAGCTTTCCCAGAATAGAACAGTAATACTGAAGCAAAACATGTGCAGTCACTGGATTTTCAAGGGAGGCTGTTATGGATCACCTATATTATTGGGTTTAACAACAATAATAAGAAAATCAATTAATTTTAATTAAAAGTAGATTTAGGTTTTTTTTTCTAAATATTTTAAAATGCCCAGCACCCACAAATGTGATGATCTCTTTGGGATATTCTAACCTTTATAATATGCATTCCATACAGTTTACGACATTATTAAAATCCCTCACCCTGTATATGCAATAATGATAGTGCCTTAACAAGCACTGCAGCATCAAAATAAAACAACCATTATTACATATTGCCGTTTCAGTTCCTTAAAGGATTAGTTCGCTTTCAAATGAAAATTAGCCCAAGTTTTACTCGCCTCAAGCCATCCTAAGTGTATATGACTTTCTTCTTTCTGATGAACATAATCGAAGAAATATTAATAAATATCCTGATGCATCCGAGCTTTATAATGGCAGTGAATAGGTATGAGTATGAGCTGAAGAAAGTGCATCCATCCTCATCCATCCAGCCATCATAAACATGTGCTCCACACGGCTCTGGATTGTTAATAAGGCCTTCTGAAGCGGTGCATTTGTGTAAAAAAATATCCATATTTAAACAAGTTATGAATATCGAGCTTCTGCCAGACTGCTTAACTTGAATATGGAAGGCGGTCTGGCGGAAGCTCGATATTTGACTTCATAACTTGTTTAAATATGGATATTTATTACACAAATGCATTGTTTCGTTTCAGAAGGCCTTTATTAACCCCCCGGAGCTGTGTGGTGCACATATTTATGATGGATGGATGAGGATGGAAGCTTTTTCTTCAGCTCATACTCGTGAACCCTAGTCACTTCCATTATAAATCTTGGATGCGTCAGGATATTTATTAATATTTCTTTGATTATGTTCATCAGGAACAAGAAGGTCATATACACCTATGATGGCTTGAGGGTGAGTAAAGCTTGGGCTAATTTTCATTTGAAAGTGAACTAATCCTTTAAGGGAAACTAAATTCATTACATTCAGGTTAATTGCGAAGTTAAATCTATTGGTAGCCCTCCATTACCAGACTTCAAAAAACATGTAAATATGACACAGGAGTCCCACTATATTAAAAGAGTCTCTTCAGTTCAATAAGAGAAGCCGTTAGGACATGAGACGAATACAAAACGCAAAACTTTCCATATAAGCTCTTTTCGGACTTTTTCGGCCTTACAAAAAATCTCAAAATACTATTGGACAAAAAAAAAAAAATTTGAAAATTGAAAATGACTTTAATTTTTATCTTTACCATAAACCATTTTTCACTCGCTTCCATCTGAAGACACTGACAAAATGGCTGCTTCTCGCACTGGAGTCGTCCGTGTTGTTAACAGGGTTACAGATTAAGAATGATTTCAACCCAAAATTGGGTTAAATCAACCCAGCGTCCTTACCCAGCAGTCTTATCCCAGCGTTTGGGTTGAAAAAAATAATCCAGCATTTTTTAGAGTGTAAGTGCCTCAGTATGACAGTATATATTACATCATTTATTTCACTCTATATTTTCTAAAAGCCTACTGGCATACCTGTTTTTCATTGTGTGGTAAGGTTAGCTACTGACACATTTGTAATGAGTCTGAGACTACAAGGGAAAGTACACAGAAGCCAGTGGGCAGTTGCAGAAGAGAATGAAGGGAATGTTGACGAGTGATGGAAAAACACTGACTGTGGAAGTGGTAATGGAGAGTGCTGTGTTTATATGAGGAGAGGAATTGATGCATTAAATGGGTTATCTTTAGTAATCCCAATAAGCATGCTAATTTGCAAAATTAGTCAAATTCATAGTTAATTTGTCAAGATATGTCTAGCAGTTCTCACACTTTCCGAACAGCTCATTTGCTAAAACCTCAAAAGAAAAGTTTATTGGTGAAATACAAACCAAGTAGATGTTTAAAGTAGGTCATAAATATATAAAACAGGAAATAATCACTTGTGGGATTTTTTCTTGGGTTGTCTCAGTGAAACGTGATGATTCATTTCTGCCTTAAGAACATGTGTTACTCTCAAAAATAGCTTTACTAGTTCCATCTCTTATCAATACTCTGATTTCCTTAACAGTGTGTGCACTTCACAATTGTGTTATGCATTGATAAAGAGATCTGATGTCGCCACGTTCTGCCCTTTCTAAATTTGCGCACCAAATACCTGAAACTCAAGTAGCAGATAAATAAATAAATATGGTAACAATACGCCGTGGAAGAGTAAAATGTTGCAGCTGTTAACCTCAAGGGTCTGAGAGAGGGATTTATTTCTCATTATTTAATTCTCTCATGTAAGTGATCTTTGTACTCAGGGATTTATATTAATAGTTCACCTAAATAGGAAAATTTATAATCATTTGCTTACTCCTATGTCATATGTATGACTTTCTTTCCTCCCTGGAGCACAAGTTATATAGCAGATCATAATGTTACAATAAAAAACATTTCTATTTCAAATAAATGCTGTTCTGTCATGATAACTCTTGGAGCGTGGTAATGGATATGACAGTGTTAATATATTTGGGCTTAGCATAATAGATCTGCTATGCTTCTGCTGCTGCTGTTGCTGCAGAGTAAGCACAGACTTGCTAGTACTGCCAATACATACACGACACGCTGCTGTGAGCAAGTAAGATATGCTGCTGCTGCTGTACAATATAGCATATACATGAATTACCCTTAGCAGATCTATACAGATGGAGCTGGGGGAGGAGGGTTTCTGAAAGCGTTCTGCAAACTGCTACAGCAAACGATGACCAAGTATTTGAAAGTTGAGCAAAAGCAGGTACCAGTCAGCTTTTCCCTACAGAGAATGATGTAGTTGCAAGCAGATTGAGTTAAGGACCTATTAGCCTGTGCCATCTAGAGTTTCCAACTTTCCATCAAAGAATCCTGAAAAGAATCACGGTTTCCACACAAATATTAGCAGCAACTGTTTTAAACATTGATAATAAAGATGTGTTTCTTGATTATCAAATCTGCTAATTAGAATGATTTCTGAAGGATCGTGTGACACTACGTTTCCATCCAAAGTTGCAAATTGTGTAACTTATGTTTGGGAGGTCATTATTCCAAATCATTGAGACTGTCCTCCAAGAAAAACGACCCTATAGGTCATTTTTCAAGCACCTTATTACTACCTATATTTACGTTTTGAAGTCATGCGCCCTCTAGCGGGCGTAAAAATAATGACAGTGTCGTGTTACGTCTGTCGTCATGAAATGACGTATGCCATTACCAATCAAAATGCGTGTTCATTTAAATGCAATATGTGGACTTTTTACACCATTTCTCCTATTTCCATTTAGCAAAACTATTTTTTTTATTAACGACTATACCCAACGACTAAACCCATGATCGCATGATCACATGATTGCATATTGTTATTGCAGTGCTCTGCCAATTGAGCTACGCAAAACCCGAAATATGATGCAGATAAAAGAGAACAACGCATTAAAATGAAAGTGTCCTGTTGTCGAAAGGGGCGCAATTTTAGCAAATGCTCCTATGAGTCATATTTCATGAATTAAAATGAAAGTGTCCTGTTGTCGATAGGGGCGCCACTTTAGTAAACGCTCGTATTTCAAGGAAGTGACAAACGACCTTTAAGTTCGTATTGGTTGAAGAACATGTTGAATTGGTTCATTGGTTATTCTGGGTATCCAATCACATCCTTTATTGAGGCAAAGTCGCTTGTGTGTTTTTGTTGCACATCAAGGGATTTATTCGGTCAATTTATTCTTGGTTTATGCGCATTTCTTTTTATCAGATAAAAAATGATCCACCTCAGTTAATTAATGTGCATTTTTTAGAATTTATGCACATCTTGGTGAGCATTTTTTTAGGCAATGTCCAAAAATTCTCATAAAAATAGTTGGATGGAAACATAGCCAATTAAAACTGGAGTAATGGCTGCTAAAAAAATTCAGCTTTGGCATCATAGGGATAAGTTACATTTTAAACTATATTATTTATAAATTGAAAATAGTTACTTTAATAATATTTCACAATATTAGTGTTTTTCCGTTCAGCAGTTTTTGTTGTTCATTTTGGATGCAGTTCATATGAATTTCTTGTGAACAAATTAACCACTACTGATTACATCCAATTTGCATTTTGACATGCTCCCGGCCACACTCGTCTCCAAATAAATTACCTTTGTAGAGCAGCTCACATTCGCACAAACACAAATGGCTCTTTGTGTGTGAAAAGTTTGGGTGGTAAATCCAAAGTACACTTAAATATCACAGACCAACTGGCGTCTTCTCTGAGACATCAGTCATTGCGTGATTTGTGGCCCACCGGGGGGAATATCACAGTGCTGGAGGACCATATGAGGCCTTAAGGACATGTAGGGGAATGCTGTGGGGTGTGTTTGTAGAGGTGTTTTGACAACGAGTGATCGCTGACGACTCGAGTGATGACATCCAGAGCTGGCGGTACTGGGGTGGCAATTTATGTCCTTGAAGACGTGGATACCACCGTAAATTGTTTGAGACATCAGTGACAGGATCATTAGCATCACTCATGGCTTACTAATATGTTTTATACCATAATGGTTGGTTGAAGGTACTGATCTATCAAGGCACAGATCTTTCTTGCAGCTGATTTTTGGCTCCCTCGGCATCCACTTTGTACTTCAGTGTATCAGGTGTCAGTGTTGAGTCTCGATGTGTCTGTGATGATTGAATATAAACGGTGACATCACGGCTCTGCAGCTGTGGAATGTGATGAAGATTTCCACTAAACACAGAACAGAAGCAGTTCTTGCCAGTAAGAGAAACTACGCAGGTCTTCCCAGCAGGGGCGTAGCCAGAATTTTATCTTAAAATGAGGGGGCAATGATCAGGCACAACATTATGACCACCTTCCTAATATTGTGTTGGTCCCACTTTTGCTGCCAAAACAGCCCTGTGCATTATTTTGCTAAAAGAGGCCACAGTCACCAGGGAATACCGTTTCCATGAAAGGGTGTACATGGTCTGCAACAATGCTTTGGTAGGTGGTATGTGTCCAAGTAACATCCTCATGGATGGCAGGACCCAAGGTTTCCCAGCAGAACATTGCCCAAAGCATCACACTGCCTCCGCCAGCTTGCCTTCTTCCCATAGTGCATCCTGGTGCACGAATCTACTACTTATGTGTGTTTCTGCAACTACGGGCACTTTTGACTCTACTAATTTAAAAAAAAATCAACCTCTATGAACTTCAATTTTAACCATCACAGTCTGTAATACATATAAAAATGTACACAAAATTAAATGTAGACATTAAGATTTTAATCTGGAACATGTTTATTTTTTTATGGTTTTCATCTCTTTTCCTTACAAAATGTTCTTACCGCAACATTACATTTTATGCACTTTTCTTTTTTAATTTCTATAAAAATGTAATATATTTACATAGTTACTTTTCAAGATTTGTACATTTTTGTAATTACATATATTAAAAAATAATTTAAAATTAGGGGATTTTATACAGAAGAGGATTAGGGCCAAGCAATAATAAAAAATTAAAACCATCTTGAAATTAAAGTTGTTAAATTTAGAAAAAAACACGTTAAATTTCGAGGAAAAATTCAAGATAAAATTTTAAGAATAAAGTCATTAAATTACGAGAAAAAAAGTCGTTAAATTACGAGAACAAATTCGTTAAATTATGAGAAAAATGTCATTAAATTTCGAGAAAAAAGTCGAGATAAAATGTTGAGAATAAAGTTTATTCACAACATTTTATCTCGACTTTTAATAAACTTTATTCTCAACATTTTATCTCGACTTTTTTCTCGAAATTTAACGACATTTTTCTCATAATTTAACAAATTTGTTCTCGTAATTTAATGACTTTTTTCTCGTAATTTAATGACTTTATTCTCAACATTTTATCTCGACTTTTTTCTCAAAATGTAACAAGTTTTTTTCTCGTAATTTAACGAGTTTTTTCTTGTAATTTAACGAGTTTATTCTCAACATTTTATTTCGAGTTTTTTCTCGAAATTTAACAACTTTAATCTCGAGATGGTTTTATTTTTTTTATTATTGCTTGGCCCTAATCCTCTTCCGTAATTTTATGATATTCTTTATGCCATGGAAAATTTTGATGTTAACCTTAGATATCAATTGTTTTATACACGCCAAAGATACAATATTTCCCTTTTAATGACAAATATTGTCATTTTAATGTGTTAATCATCTCTACTGAAGGGTTAAAACAGCAGCAACAACAGTCTGATTAATAATTAAAATAAATCATTGCTGCGGTAATGAGTTTGTGTCGGTAAGGACACAATGTTAATGACACGTGTTAATAATGTAACCTTAACAATAGGTTACTGTAGAGAAAAACAGTAACAGAAGGTATTTTGTCAAAGAGATACCACAGGAAAACTGGGTTAAAAATACTTATGAACCTATATTATAACAACAAACTAATTTGAGGTCTTCAGTATTTTGTTTAGTCCTCTGGTCCACTGTCTTCTTTTCTGATTTGTCAGTTTATCTGTCAGGGTCTTTTCTCATTAAGTCTCTGCATTTCTGTCATCTTGTTAGATGAATTTGCTATCATCTAGGGTTGCAAAAATGACGTTTATATTTAGATCACAGTATAAAACTTGAATTTGTCTCTACTGCAACGCAAGGTCTTTACCACAACACCTAAAAATGCTGCGGTAAAGACATGTTGCGAAAATGACATTTTTGCTAATATTGCTGATAACTGGCTGCTAGAAAGATCTGATACATCAGTTTTGACTTTTAGCACCACATATACATGTATTCAACAGTGATATAAATTCATTTTTAAAATGTAGTTCAAAATACACAATTACTAACCTGAATGGTAAGGACTCATAATAAATACTTATGAAGAAAAGATGATCTTTGTCTTAGTTTTCTGGATCTTGTGAGTGACCTAATGGGGGTGACCCAATCTGTAAGCCATGTGCTCACATGCTAATTTCTGTTTCCACAGAAACTAGATTTGTTTGGCTTTGAACAAATGTCATATTAAGTCTTTTCTCAGTGTTGTGGTAAGGACTCAAAAGTGTGGGACAGGTGTAAAAATTAAATTAAAAAATCATATAAATGATGAGTAAACAAAAAAGAACTTTAAGATGGTGTAAAGTAACATTTATATGAAACAAATTCAATTGAAATAATGTCATATAGTAAAAGAATTTTACACATCTCAGCATTTGGACCTATAAATGCTTCATTATTCATTCATTATTTTTTAAGTCAAGATGTGTAATGACACTGTTTTTATATTTATGAAGCTTTAGATAACAAATTTTAACATAAACCTTAAATTTCACTGCTGGAACTTAAAGGATTAGTCCACTTTTAAATAAACTTTTCCTGATAATTTACTCATCCCCATGTCATCCAAGATGTTCATATCTTTCTTTCTTCAGTCGAAAAGAAATTAAAGTTTTTGATGAAAACATTCCAGGAGTTTTTTCCATAAAGTGGACTTCAATGGGCACCAAAGAGTTGAAGGTCAAAGTTAGTTTCACTGCAGCTTTAAAGCGTTCTACACGATCCCAGATGAGAAATAATGGTCTTATCTAGAGAAACAATCACTCATTTTCTAAAAAAAAAAATGAAAATTTTATACATTTTAACCAGAAATGTTCATCTTGAACTAGATCTCTTCTTCTTCTCTATTAGAATTCCGGCAGTGTAGACACTGCTAAGTGTATTACTGCCCTCCACAGGTCAAAGTTTGAACTAATTGTTATATACTAGCATATTGCATATAAAAATTTGTTCAAACTTTGACCTGTGGAGGGCAGTAATACACTTAGCAGTGTCTACACTGCCGGAATTCTAATAGAGAAGAAGAAGAAGAGAGCTAGTTCAAGATAAGCATTTCTGGTTAAAATGTATAAAATTTTTCATTTTTTTTTTTAGAAAATGAGTGATGGTTTCTCTAGATAAGACCATTATTTCTCGTCTGGGATTGTGTAGAACAATTTGAAGCTGCAGTGAAACTAATTTTGACCTTCAACTGTTTGGTGCCCATTGAAGTCCACTATATGGAGAAAAATCCTGGAATGTTTTCATCAGAAACTTTCATTTCTTTTCGACTGAAGAAAGAAAGACATGGACATCTTGGATGACATGGGGGTGAGTAAATTATCAGAAAAAGTTTATTTAAAAGTGGACTAATCCTTTAAAAGTGCCTGTAGTTACAGAACCACCCTTATATACATAGCCCCGAGTTAAAGGATTAGTTCACTTTGAATTGAAAATTAGCCCAAGCTTTACTCACCCTCAAGCCATCCTAGGTATATATGACTCTCTTGTTCCTGATGAACATAATCACAGAAATATTAATAAATATCCTGACACATCCAGGCTTTATAATGGCAGTGAATAGGGTCAGTGAGTTTGAGCTGAAGAAAGTGCATCCAACCTCATCCATCCATCATAAATATGTGCTCCACACAGCTCCGGGGGGTTAATAAAGGCCTTCTAAAGCAAAGTGATGCGTTTGTGTAAAAAATATCCATATTTAAACAAGTTACGAAGTCAAATATCGAGCTTCCACCAGACCGCCTTCCATATTCAAGTTACGAAGAAAATGTAAACTGGTGTCGCGTCAGTTACACTTTTTCCAAAAGTTGAAAAGGAAAAGGGTAGGACGTAGCGTAAGCTTTTTGAACTGCAAGAGTTTTACACTTTCTGCATATGTTGAATACAGAAGGTGTATAACTTGTTTAAATATGGATATTTTTTTACACAAATGCATTGTTTCATTTCAGAAGGCCTTTATTGACCCCCCGGAGCTGTGTGGAGCACATGTTTATGATGGATGGATGTGAATGGAAGCTTTTTCTTCAGCTCATACTCATGAATCCTATTCACTGACATTATAAAGTTTGGATGTGTCAAGATATTTATTAATATTTCTTCAATTATGTTCATCAGGAACAAGAAAGTCATATACACCTAGGATGGCTTGAGGCGAGTAAAGCTTGGGCTAATTTTCATTTGAAAGCGGACTAATCCTTTAAAAGGGGCCTTAACTCAGGGTTAGAAAGGTCTTAACCCAGGGTTGAGCATGGTACGGGTGTTGCCTGAAAGCACTTATCTGATAAGTGTAAATTTGTCCCGACAAAATGCATCCAGTATTTCAGTCATTCACACAGACAAATGCTGGCACCTTTAAGAGGTTTAGCCTTATCTGTCTGAAAATAATGAAGCCCTGAAGCAAGATGTTGTCTTACTAAGAGGAAGGCACCATCTGGACCTTAAATATTAGCTGTTACTTTATTGTCTCTAATCTTGATTTTTCATCAGCACCAAAGCCACATATGGGGAAATGAAACTAAGTGCCAAGATTTGATCAATCTTTTATCAATAGATCTCTTCTTTTTTGGCAGTAAAAGAAAAAGCCCATGTTTTCACTAGTGTTTAGAAGGCCACTACCATTTAAATAATCTAAAGATGATTTTCCTGACATTTATGGTAATCAGTCGATTATAAGGGGGCAGAAAGAAGTGTCAGACGGTTAAAAAGTGATTCAGTGATGAACTCCCACTGCAGTTTCAACCTAAAAAAAGATTTCAATTCTGAATAAATTATGCAAGTGAATAATGCACCAATACTAGACTAATAAGCACTTTTATTTTCCATATATCAGCTGATCTTTAATTTCATATTGGAGTAATTGAGTTATAGAGAAGTGTTATAGAATAAATGTAATTGAATAATCAGATGTAAATTTGATTATGGAAGGAGATGTCAGGAATCCGAAACATGCCTTGATTCCTTTTTTTTTTTAAATTATTTTTATGAAGAACACATCAGTTTTGAGGAAATGAATCACTTTCACAAGTATTTGACATAAAAGACAAGTTCAGTGCAGAAATTTTAACGGCCGCCATTTAGCATCTGACAGACGTTTTTTCTTTTTACATCCTACGCAGTAATTATAATGCTATCTGGTGAAATTGTGGGAATTGGAGCTCTTGGGAACAGTGGAATGGGATGCTCCACATCTGCTGTGCTTCCTCTCATCTACAGCCATATCATAGTTTCTGCAGTCTGGAACTGTCAAATGGACACGATTTCAAGACAAAACAAGTATTCATCAGATTGCGAGATTCAAACGCTTGCAACACAGAAACAAATATGCCAGCAGGCGTGTATTTCCAGAACACAGCCTTAATCACAATACTAGACATAAAATCTGTCAAATATTTATTGCGGGAAATGTGGAACTGATCATAACACAGTCATTCAGAGTGGGAAATTTCTGCAGGGATGTTATGCTACTCCTTGTGGTTTCAGTGAAAACTTGTTTTGTCTTGAAATCGTGTCCTTTTGACAGTTCCGGACTGCAGAAACTATGATACAAAAAACAAAACAAAACTTTGCATTGTCTTGTTTTTAACATCTCCCTGAAATCATGTGGTTATTATTAGTGTAGTTATTGTGTGTGTATTATTATTATTTTTTTTTTAAATAAAAATGTGTAGACTACAATAGTCTGAGACTTTTGCCAACTTCAGCAAAGGAAAATAAGGGACACTTTATTTCTTTCAGCATCAGTGAATGTTTGAACCTTTTTTAATAGTTGAGTTTGAGTCCCTCAATTGTGTTAAGTGTGAAAAGATGGAGCTCAAAATCATGCAGTCATTGCTGGAAAGGGTTCAAATATGCAAAAATGCTTGAAAACTGAAGAATCTGCAGGAGCTGGAGGATTTTTCTGAAGAACAGAGCTCAGTTTAACTGCTCAGGACAAACAAGAGACTCATAAACAACCATCATAAAACATAAAAACAGTCGTAGATCATCAGGTAACCACACACAGTATTGAGAATCAATGGTTCCCAAACTTTTGAACTGGGTCATTTTAATAAATTCAGTTATTTTTTTTGTCTTGTGGACTATGTGTAAACATTTTTATGTAAAATATCTTACTCAGGACAGTACTAAATAAAAAATAACATGCATTTTATATGATCTTATTTTGTTAAAATTACTCACATTTTCACAAATTCTGCAAGTGGTTCACATACTTTTTCAAGCAACTGTATACAGTATATCTGTCCTGTGACATGGCTTATTTCTATGGCACACAATAGAAAGCTATTAACAAAACAGATTTGATACTTCATTTGGACTCATTACAATAAAAAAAAAATACTTCACTTCAAAGACTTGAGAACATCGGATTTCAAAAGTCCAACTTTTACAATTTGTTTTCCATTCTGATGTCATTTTAATCTTTGACATTTATGAAATTATGAAAAGGTTTCAATTGCAATAAATGCTAAAGTGTTCTCAGCTGTTTTGGGTGTAGGGCAATGGAATATGGGATAAACTGAGTCACGATTGGATATAATACTGAACGCAATTATGTTCCAGTTCTGTTTAATATGTGACTGTTGGCAAACCTAAAAAGGTCTTGTGTTTTGTTTATCTCTCACTGTTCTAATCCCTCTCTCTCTCTCCCTTCTCAGATCTGTGGCTTTGTGAACGCTATTAGTCCGGTTGGGAATGATCAGCAGAATCTAATGGCTTTCCGCTTCTCTGCATTTAACCCCATCTTGGACCCCTGGATCTTCATCATCTTCCGTAAGGCAGTCTTCAACCACATCCGGGAATTCTTTCACTGCTGCTTCCCCAGAGATGCAGTAAAGACCACAGCTCAAAACTCCCTGTCCTTCCCCATGGAGGCTGGAGACGTCAAACACAGCTCCAGCATCCAGAGCAAGATCTACTGCAGCCTCCCTCAGTGAGGCTTTGATGAGAGACAACGCATCTGTGACGGTTTGCACTGAGATATATCGTGACCATGAGACTTCGAAGCCTGAAAAGTCTTCCTGAATGTGTGTACTAGAACCAAATATTTAAAGCATTGACAGCAGAGGACTTGTCAAAATTGATGATGTTCATGGTGATGGAAAGGAAATGTACTCTAAACGTGTGAAATAACGCCCATCGCTAAACAGTCTCTTCCGTGCATGTAAACCGCAGAATTTGGATGAACAACATGTTGATAAAGATGTTGATAAATGAACAGAATGTGAAGGCACAAACAACCAATGTGCATTTGGGGAACTGGCACTTACCACAAACATGTAGAAAACAGACACGTGCCCTTCGGTTTACCAAAAATCAACAACCACAGAACATCAAGGCTCATATAGAGGCAGAAAACAACTTTCCTTTTAAAATCGACACTTTTTGAAACCCTCTTCACATGAAAATTGCAGCGTTGGAGATGTATGGTGTGACAAAATACGTGCTAGAATGTTACAGCAAGTTGTTTAGCAGCAGACAAACAATTATAAACTAAAAAAGCTTGTCTCGTTAAATATTAATGTGCTTTGTACAGTCTGTTTTCAGAATCTGAGGAAAGCAGTTAAAGCATCAAACAGTGAAGGCAATTACTTTAAAGTCATACAAAATATTGCCTCAGAAGTTATTAAAACACTTTTATTAATTATTATTAATTTATTTTTATTCAGATGAGCTTTACAAGGTTTACAAATGTACAGTTTAAAAAATACAGAACCCTTACCAGGATTACTTAACCAAGGATACCAGGCTAACAATATCAGTTGTGAGAAGACCATTTGGTACAAACTTGTACTAGTCAAAGAGTTGGTTCACCCAAAAATGAAATTTCTGTCATTAATTACTCCAAACCCGTGAGACCTTCGTTCATCTTCAGAACACAAATTAAGATATCTTTCATAAGGAGTGCATTGCCAGCAAGACAATTAACACTTTCAACGGCAAGAAAGCTACTAAAGACGTATTTAAAACAGTTCATGTGACTACAGTGGCGAGAATACTTTTTGTTGGCCAAAAAAAAATTTTAGTGATGGGCGATTTCAAAACACTGCTTCATGAAGCTTTGAAGCTTTATGAATCTTTTGTTTCGAATCAGTGGTTCGAGATCGCGTATCAAACTGCCAAGTCACAGCCTCCCAGTGGTGAACCACTGAAATTTCGAAATACTTATGACGTAACGAAGCCTCGTTTACTGAAATCACGTTACTTTGGTGGTTTGATACACGCTCCGAACCACTGATTCGAAACAAAAGATTCGTAAAGCTTCGAAGCTTCATGAAAGCAGTGTTTTGAAATGACCCATCACTAGATATTGTTGAATAAAGTCATTATTTTGTTTTTTTTAGCACACAAAAAGTATTCTTGTCGCTTCAAAACATTAAGGTTGAACCACTGTAGTCACATGAACTGTTTTAAATATGTCTTTAGTAGCTTTCTGGGCATTGAAAGTGTTAATTGTCTTGCTGGCAATGCAGGCCTCACTGAGCCATCGGATTTGATCAAAAATATCTTAATTTGTGTGCCAGAGATGAACTGAAGGTCTTACGGGTGTGGAACGACATCAGGGTGAGTAATAAATGACAGAATTTTCATTTATGGATGAACTAACCCATTAAAACACTTTACATTAAGGTTCATTTGTTAACATTAATGTATTAACTAACATGAACTAACCATGAGAAATACATTTGTTACTGTATTTACTAATCTTCGTTAACGTTAATGATAATACAGTTGTTCATTGTTTGTTCATGTTAGTTCACAGTGCATTAACTAATGTTAACAAAATTTTTATAATGTATTAGTAAATGTTGAATTGTAGTTGTAGAAGTGCAGTTCATTATTAGTTCATATTAACTAATGTAGATAACTAATGGCCCTTTTTGTAAAGTGTTACCAAAATTATAGGATAATACCTAAATAGTTTTAGGGGTTGATGTGTTGTAGAAGTGTGTATTTTGTTATTTCACTGTCATGGCGGTACTTAAGAATGGATCATTTAATTTAACTATAATGTAAATAACAAAAATAAAAGGCATTTAAGCTGTGTCTTATCCAGGTGTGTTATGAGTTTCTGGCAACAATCAGAAGATTTCTGGTGTTTAATGAATAGTTGTGTGGTATAGGAGTTTGGACCAATAAGATTGCACTGTGCATGGGGCTACCCAGCTACCAAAATTGAAACCAAGCGATTAGGGTTGGGTAAAACAAAGTTTCAGATGGAAGAGATTTTATCTCTTCACTTTAGCACCTCTGATGTTTAGTACATGGTGTTAACAGAAAGGCTTCTGTATAGTGTAAACACATTTGACCACATAGTATGTTTACAGTTCAGCTGATGTAGAAAGTTCAAACTATCCTAACACAATGCATGTCTGCTTTATACCTGCTCTCAAAGCTACTAATATCACCTTATATGTTTCATTTAAAAACATGGATATTTCTTTAAAATACATTTGCTTTTACCATATGTAATGGTTACTGTAAAGAAACATATTTATAGACTGTTTGAAGTTTTCTGCAGCTAAAGACTTGATATTGGTCTAGAAAAACTGCAAAAACTCTCATTATATGCTTTACTAGGGTCATTCTCAGGAAATATTGCCAGAAAATAAATCCATTGTAACCCCAATAGACATTGGGGGGCCACCTTAAGGGGGATGCATTCCCCACAAATTCAGATTAGTAGTTAACAAATTGTCAGTTTTTAAACTGTTACCCCTGATCCTAAAATACAAAGTACTTATAGTTATTTATCATTACAAGCCCTTAGCCTAACCATAAAGTGCAACTTTATTTCAACCCTGTTACAGTAAGAGTGGAATTAAGGTCAGTACTAATGTGGCTTTAAATAAATCATACATTGCACTGTGAGAAAAAACTGAATAATGCATGATTATTATTGTTTTGTTTCAGCCCTGTTACACTGACAATGTTTCAGGGTTGAAGTACAAAAATAACAGCCTTAGCTTAGCTAGCAAATATCCCTGGACAACACCACATTATTTGCAATGCTTTATGCAAAGAGTAATGTTTTTTGTTTGTTTGTTTGTTTGTTTTTCTGGAAAAAAAGATCCAATGTGAGTTGAACTATTTAAAGGGAGAAGTTGCACCTTGTAACAGGGTTGAACAAAGTGCAGGAACAAAGACAAATCAGAAATTATTCTAATTTTCATTTCATTAAAAGCAATATTTTGGATTTTTTCTATAAACTAATAGTGTTGAATGGGAACATTCAAATTGGCTGAACACTTCAAAACAGAATTGTGTAATTATAAACATGTTTGCATTAGAAACTAAACAGGTAACTAACAAATAATGTGAATAAATTCAGTATCCTGTTATGCATTTATCACACAAACGTGTTTTTTTTTCCCTGAGAATGACCCACTAACAGTCTGTATAATGTTCTGGAGGATCAGGAAGTTTAATTAACTAAACAAACTCTGTATAGTGCCAGTGTAAATTCACATCCCTGCCATGTTCGTAAAAGCGTGCAGTGTCTGCATGCATGATGTGAATCTGATGCCATCGTAATGTAATATTTTGTGTATTTATGGTTTTTTTTTTGCACAGTGTTGTACATTCGATACTGCTTTGTGCACATTTTGTTTGTTCATGCAGTGTTGACTTAAGCTAGAAACAATGGACACATAGTAAAGAACACAACACCCTGTCCAAACAAACGTGTCATTGTCTTTTTCTTCAGGCTGTTAATGGGATAATCATTATAACATTTTATAAAAAAATGAAAAAAAAAAAAAAAAACATAGATTGGAGCACATTTTTGAGGTTTATAAAGAAATTCTTTATGACCTCCAATACAAGCACTTCTTTGGTTTCATATGAAAAGAATAATACTGAAATATATAAAATATCCAAATAAAACCAAACTTGATCTTATCATTATTGGCCTAAAATTTGATAAATAACAAGGCAGATCAAACTATTTCCATTCATATACTTTCATCCAGTCATTGAAACTACTTTTAACATAATTCAGGCAATTTAAAGTTGACATAAAACAACCAACACTACCATGTTGTGACATATTTTAAGTGAAATGGCTTATCGAACAATAAAAAACATGTGTTGACTTAATTTTATCTAACGTTTTTGATTGGACTATGAAAAGTGGGCGTTGAGTACCAGAATTGGCTTAACTTTGGCATGGCCTCACAAACGACATAAGTGTGATGGCAAAAGATTTCCACACCAGCTTTAACTTTCTCAACAGGTTTAGGATTTGCTGTGTTGACCAACAAAGCTGCTAGGGTTTGAAAGCGACTTCTGTGGGATCAGTGCTTCATTATTAACAACGGAAAATGGATCCATGATGACAATGGACCATTTTGATGAAATTTCACTAATGTGACCACATCTATAGATGTCAAGTGAGTCATATCACAGGAAGACCAAATGATGTCATTGCAGTTTATTACGAAGTGCACCGATGAATTGTTCACAATAAGACCAGTAACATGCATTGAGAAAATAATAGTCACTTTTGATTTCATACCGACTTCAACATTAACCATTTTTCAAATCCCCTACTAATAATAAACATATATAATGGTTGAACGAGCATCAGAGGCATTTTAGCATAGTTTATGAGAGCAAATGTATGTTTGCTCTGTGCTATTGGTCTGGGTAGGCTATTGTAATGCTGCAATGCTTCAGTGGGTGTATAAAGTGTGACAGATACGGGCTGCTGTCCTGCATTTTCAGTCCCTCTCTGTAATGAATGAGCACTCCAGCAACGACAGCCTGTCTTTAATGCTCATTAGTTTGACGAAGCAGCTCGGGTGTCATTAAGCTTTTATGTCGATCAACTAGCAATGAATTAAAGTTCATGGAAATTAAGCTAAGAAACATAACACTATTTAATCAAGAATATGTGAGTATTGGCAGCAGAAGACAATTCCAATTATACTTGATGAGAGACAAATTATAGGAAGTGTGCTACTTGGAATACTGGAATTAAGGTGTGTGGTAATTGCAGTTTTATTAGGGAGCACGATTTATTGATCTTTGTGAAAGATGTGTTCACAGTAACAGCTAGCTTGAATGCTGTTGTATTAAACCACACTGCATTTCACATTATTGTCACTTAATAAACCCTTACAACTTCTAGAAACAAAAATATACACAATTATAAACCTCTAGCCAATTGACCCTTCGCAGGGAGTTTGATTGACAGGCGATCTAACCAATCATAATACCGAATCTGCCATTCTGTTAGTAGATTAACGTTGGTGGACTTGAACTTGAAAAATGATGTGTACTGACGACTTTCTGTGTGTGAAATGTGGTTCATTCATGTTTATTTGATGATATAAATTAACTAGTAAGAAGAGATGATCGGTTTATGAGCCGCTTTTACTGAGGCGCTACAGTGATCTGTCACGACACATTAAAGTGCCACAAAATGGTATTTGTTTGTAATTTCTTTAAAAATTACAAAATTTGAGACTTTGTTTCACATCATAAGTAACCTACTCTGTCTTGTCAGTGTCCTTTGCTCCGCCATGTATTTTTCACTGCGTGAGAACATGATGTGTGGCGTGAGAGCGCCATGGCTTGTCGGATATAGCAATAGTAACTATAGGAGGCGGGTCTTTGCGAACGGTCAATTAACTCCCATTATAATCAATTAAGAACAAAAGTTCTGCCGTTTTGAGTGGATTCTGACTAAATTAAACATCTGATTGGCCAGAGTTCAGAAGCTCAACAGATATGTCTGTGATTCACTACAAAGCTTAACACTGCAAAAACACATTGTAAATAGAAACCTTTGACGTGGCTCTTCACAAAGCACAAAGCACTTGAAGCACTTGAAGCAGAATGGCAGGTCACAAAATGGGGACAAAGATTCATTTTGGTAGCCAGCAAATATTTTTAATGCAGGAAAAACCCTAGGAGAAGAAATAAGAGGGATTCATGCAGAGAAGGATTGCTGTTTCAAAGGGGAATAAAGTTAATAAAAAACTAGTCTTCAATAAAAAACTATCAAGATATTGCGCTGGTGAATGATGCACAATAATACCAGGAAGATGATAATTTCGATACCATGCTGTCTCCCCATGGCCACTTCTCTATGTGCCTGACTTCAAATTTAAATATTTTTTTATTTATAACATTTTTTCAGCCTTTTGACAAGATTCAATATATCTTGTGTTTGTTCTAAAATAACTTATTTATTATTAATTACTGTTATTTTCAGGTGATTCAAAATGTTTATTGCACGACAAATAAACCCTACTCCGATCTGATGAGTGATGGGAAAAGGGAAGTTTGGATTCAAACTCAAGTCAGTTGTGTCAAAAGCTAATGGCACCCGCCTTACTCTCCACGGCACTTATTCTTTTGTCAGCGGTTCAATCAGATAATGGTGCATGGAATTAGTGTAAAAAGCATCTGCCAAAAAGCCGGAATATTTGCGAAACCTTCCCACTCGGATAAAATCGTGTTCCGGAGGCCCCTAGAAACGTAACCACTATTCGCCCCGCTAGCGATGGCCCTGTTCATGATGCTTTTGGGAACCTTCCTTCAAAGTATAAAAAAAAAATCATGCCAGATTAGTGTAGAAACAGAGAGGGAGGGAAAATTGCACAATGCAAGTGAATCATTAACAAAAAGACCAGGAAAGTACATTAAGCAAATAGGATTATTTTGATTCCTTGTTGACTTGAATTCTTTATTCATAATGTAATGTTTCCTGCTCCTAAATGGCCACATATCCCACATTGACAAAAGCTTTTAGTTTCCAAAAAAAAAAACTTTTCAAATGGTTTTCTAAAAAAAAAAAACAATTCTGAATTTTTTAATACAATGCAAATGTTTCATAATACAACAGATTTGACTATTCAATAGTTAACTGAGGTGAGAGAAAACAATTTAATGTAATGTTTTTGTATTATTATTATTATTATTATATTACATTATTATGTTTAGTAAGTAGCACTATTTTTCTAAATACTGATGTGAAAACCACTGATCCCGATGCTGAAATTATGTAAATGAGCCAAATGTTCTTGATAATTTGTTTCATTTTCTCAGTCACAATCAGACAGTGTTCCACAGAAGAAAGGAAAGATGAGTACCACGTCAAATGGGGATTTCTGATAACAGGGCCTGTTTGATTGGAAGTGAGAAGCTTTTTGACGTCAGGCACACAGCAGATGTTTGGACTTTATAGAGTAATGAATCAAACTCTGTTAACATTTCAAACCAATGACAGCAGCTGGTATTTACAGTGCTATTTGTGTACAGTATTTGAAATCTATGAAAGGTCAACTAATTATTTTCAGTAGTACATGATTGGTGCAGGTCAAATGGCATTGGGTATTCTGAAAAGAGAAGTGTGCAATGGCAATATTTATGAGCCACTTTGGAGGAGCAAGTCAGAAAATGTTTTCCTCCACCAGCATCACATAGTGACCTGGCCACTGTTCTGGAAGAGGAATAGCTCTGGCCACTGTGCAGGACTTGAAGGACTAATAAATTATTTTGGTCTAAAACCAGGTGTTTCAGTTTCATTGTTATCCCTTACTTTTTGCACTATTTTCAGACAGACAATCATCCACAATCTTTCATCAGCTGCTGTGTTTTCTAAAGATTTAATGTTTTCTAAAAATTAATAATAATAATAATACAATCATTTTCAGACCTTTTTTTCTTTTGGCCCTTTGCTGCTCTGTTAACTTTGTAACAATTTGGTAATGATGTGGTGAAGTGATATGAAACTGCAGATATTAGCCAATCACAATCAAGCATTCAATCATGTCACAATCAAAAAAGGGCTGAAAAACATTACACAACTTTTGCCCATATTTTGCCTCTATTTACAGTCTGGGCGAGCCTAAGCTAGTTGCCAAAAGTCAGAGCCAGTCAGATTTAAGTTGACCGATTTCACAGAAAATCATTGTGTACATTCTGATTTATTTATTTTTTAGCTTCAGACTATGAATCCGTCCAGCTGGATGACATAAAAAAGGGCTATTTTTAGTGTATTCCAGCCTTGTCACTGAAGGATGTGCATTAGCAATTTTACCATTTTAGTCTGTCTGCTTTAGCTCACAAAATCATTAAACATCAATTTTAATTGGCTTATTTATTTCTTTATTAGCTGGATATGGGTCATTGACAAATAAAGTTTTCAAAAAACATAATGGATATAATTAATTTAACAATGAGATTATGTGGTTTTTATAATCAATTAACACTGCTTTTGTCATTTTTTACAAGATGGACAAAATTGTCACCAAAAAAGTCATTTGGTTATAACCAAAAGTGTCATTCGGTAAAACTGAAATTTTGGTTAAACAAATGACAATATTTTCAAACAATGCTAACAGATTGATATCTAGCTAGCTAGCAAAATCAAACAATCAAACATTTTCTATTTGTACCGAATGACCTGATGTTTCAGGACATGCGTATGATTGAGTGAATTTTTCAAATAGTTAAAAGAGAGTTTGTTACTTTGCTTCATGACCATGTGGTCCTTTGCAGGTGTCTGAATGATGTCACATCCTGTCACATGATATTGACCGCATGACTTGATCCAAAATGGTCCCTTTATATTGGTTACTCCGAATGACATCAATGAAATTAATTTTTCCGGACATTCTTTCTCATAACGAAGCAACAGCTTCTTTTGCACTATGTTGATATATGGTGTTATAAAATCATGCCAGAAAAAACAACAACAACAAAAAACATTACATTTTAAGATATTTTAATCACAAATTAAATGGCTGTATTGGCCTTTGGAAGGTTAAACCGAATGACCTTTTGACACTTCAAAATATTTATAACACCCTTATATGTAGCAAAATATAATTAAAACCTTTTGGATTCGACAAAAGAGATGTAGTTTTACTACCTTACATACTGTGGATGTCATATCTTTGTTTTTTTATTATTATTAAGGCCTTTGGACAAAAAAAAAAAAAAATGACCTGTCACATCATTGACCCATTTCTCGACATCATGCCCTGAGTGAGTAGTAACTTTTAACAAATAAAGGAATGACTAGAAGTCACAGTATTCACTTTATGTCTGAAATGCAATCAGTTGGGTAAAAAAAAAAACACACGTCTAGAACAATAGCACAGTACAGCAGAGCACTTTTTGGGGTTTCGTGCCCCTTTAAAATATGCAGTATAAATGTGAGAAAAGGGTTGAGGTTGGACACACTCACTGGACGTACAAGCACCCATGTAAATGAGCATTATATACAGCCACTAAAACCTCTCCTCAGATTACAATCAATATTACACACTGGTAGGTAGCAGGGGAGGGGAACTGTACAAGGAGGACGAAAGAAACCAGACGATTTTCTCCAAAGGATCAATAAATACACGTCAGCTTCAACACTGTATGGACCACACAAACATTTTCCACAGGTCACAGTGGGATTGCTTTAGATTAACATCACACACACAGTTATCTCTGCTATTTTTCCATTACACTCCTGTATGATAGCTAACTAGCTTGCATCAACAGCAATTTTCTTGCTAATGCTGCTAAGGTTTCAGCCATATAAACAGACAGTGATGCATTATCTGCAAGACATATGCAATTTCAAATCTGTATATTTATAACAGGATAAATTGTATAAACACGTGTATACTAAAGATAGCAGTTATATACAATAACTACACGCGCTGCGTAATATTTGTAAATATATTATAGCCTACTTGAGGTAATCTGGGCTGCCTAGACACACCTGACACCGTCATTAACTAGACCTACATTTTCACATTCCTAAAGTTTAATGCTTATGGTAAAGTTTTGAACAAACATTTCACCACCAAGTATAAGTAATTATAGTGATGCTTACCTTAGCAAACAACGCTTTTAGCGCCCCGTCCTGACTGAGAAATCTTGAGGACAAAAGGCGGGAAAATGCAGATCTGAGAGGTTTCTTTCATACCATACTTAAGTTCTAGAGTTTTTAATTAAGAGTTAAAATGGAAGAATAAATATTCAGAATATTCAAGCGTTTTCTATTTTAATCTGTCAGATTAGTTAAACGTTATTTTCTCTTATAAATCCTCAAGTAAATATGCTTGTTCACCAAGAGTAATGCAAAATACTGAATAGGTGACACAACGGCGCCATCTTCTGTCCAGCTTGTATATTTCACTCCCAATCACATCTAGTGCAACTTTTTGGCTCCAACAATTGTCCAAAACACTCATAGTTTCTGGAAATTAAAAGTGTAACTAAAATGTTTATTATTTAAATGATTAAATTTGAGGATTCCTGAAGTTTTAGCAGCTGAATGTCCTACTTGGAGATCCTACTCATTGTAACCAATGAATTTACATGAGTCTTGATTCTTCCAGTTGTTCGTAATTGAGGCCTATTGGGAGAAGTCTTTTTAAATAATATTTTTTACTCAAAAAAATCTACTCAGTATAGCTTGGCTTAACTAGTATTTGTTATACCAATGGAGTTACCAATGGAATTTTATTAAAGTACATGACTTTTCCAAGACTAGAAACCACACTTTCACAATTAAAGGATTAGTCCACTTTTAAATAAACTTTTCCTGATAATTTACTCACCACCATGTCATAAACATCTTGTATGTCTTTCTTTCGTCAGTCGAAAAGAAATTAAGGTTTTTGAGGAAAACATTCCAGGATTTTTCTCCTTACAGTGGACTTCAACAGCTACCAAGTAGTTCAGTAGTTTCAGTGCAGCTTCAAAGGGCTTTAAACGATACCAGACGAGGAATAAGGGTCTTATCTAGCGAAACGATCGGTCGTTTTAGAAAAAAATACAACCGTTTATGCTTTATAAACACAAAATATCACCTTGAACGTACTTCCGCTTTCAGCATTCTTCAAAACGTCTTCCCTATTCTACTTACGGAAAAAACGAAACTGGCGCCGTGTTCGTTCCGTAAGTAGAATAGGGAAGGCGTAGGACATTCAGCGTAAGCGTTTTGAAGAATGCGGAAACGGGAAGTACATTCAAGGCGATATTTTGTGTTTATAAAGCATAAACAGTTGTATTTTTTTTTCGAAAATGACAGACCGTTTCGCTAGATAAGACCCTTATTCCTCGTCTGGTATCGTTTAAAGATCTTTGAAGCTGCACTGAAACTGTAATTTGGACCTTCAACCTGTTGGTAGCCGTTGAAATCCACTATATGGAGAAAAATCCTGGAAGGTTTTTCTCAAAAACCTTAATTTCTTTTCGACTGACGAAAGAAAGACATGAACATCTTGGATGACATGGGGGTGAGTAAATTATTAGGAAAGGTTTATTTAAAAGTGGACTAATCCTTTAAGCTATACAGTACTATATATCAGTGTTTCTATGGCCATGGGAACCTTGGTGCTTCTTAAAAACAAACAAATAAATTAAATAATAAAAAATAAAAAAAAATCCCACTAATCTAGTGGTTCACACCAATAAGGGCTTTTCACACTTGAAATAGTTAACCCTGGGTCATTCTAAACCCCTGGTAAACAGAATCCTGGGTTATCTTTATTCACGTTTCACACTGCTTATACTATACCTGGGGTTGACCGTTAATCCTGGGTATTCATAAGCTACCGTTTCACACTGCACATTCTTAAACCCCGGGTTAAAGTCCTGCATATATGCGGTGTCAGTGGCACTAACTATAAAAGGTAAGAATGACAGTTTCTTCTTCACTTCAATTGTCACATTTTCCATCGCCGTTTGATATTTTTATTATCATATGTAGAAATGACTGTTTATACATCGCGCAGTGTTTCCGTGACTGCACAAAGTGCGTGAATATAAGGCACTTGGTTGTCGGTTGCCAAGCATCTAGTTGTAACATACTAACACCACAAAGTTTCACACTGTATAGGTTTGGCACCGCAATGCGGAGTAAACACCGTAAAAGCGGTGCTTCAGAGCAGGGTTTCATAACCCCGGGTAAAAAGCGGTGCTAACCCCGCATCTAATTTACAAGTGTGAATGCTCCTTTACCCGGGGTTAAAAGCGGCGTTTAGAACGACGATAAACCGGGGTTAAGCGCAGTGTGAAAAGCCCTATATTGCACAAGGCCCCATGTCATACTAAATATTCAACTGTTTTTGTTATGCAAGACTTGTTGCAAAGCTGTCACTTCTAAAAATCATGCATTTACAATAAAATATTTTAAATTAGCAAGTGCAAATGAGGTCTTATTGAGATGCCCTGAGTGAACTTCTCACATGCCACACTGTATTGCACATCCTATGCAAAAGGAAAAAGGAAATGCGTCCCAATTTAACCCCAGATTACAGCTTTATCCAGCACAATCCTATGTGTTAAACCCAAATACAGGTCAGATTCGGCTTGAGACCTCTCGGGTGAGTGAGCGGATTAGCTTGGAGCTAATGACAAAACCTGACAAGTCAGAGTCGCACATTATGACAACATGAACATCAAACACAGAAGTGTATGCATATACATTTATTTTTATTGGAAAACACTGATACATACTTCACATATTATCCATACAGATTTCACATGTTGAGTATTCCCACATCATGTCGCTCATTTTCTAACCCTGCCAACACGAAACTCTCAAGACAGTCCAGAAAAGAGTAAGATATGCTATGTAAAGCTCTTCCACAGGAGTAATACATTTTGGCTAGGAAAAAAAAAAAACCCAATTATGAGACCAATAACAAGCCCTTCATGGTCTTACTAGAAACACAATTCAATACCTCGTCTATCCACCCCTCAAAATAACCCCCGTTCGACAGTTTCACCTTTATCGGTCATCTTGCAAGCGGAGCGCAAATGAAATTTGGAGCACTTGACAACAAGAGGTGTGACAAACCCACGAGAGCAGGAGACATATGAGCCATAAAAGCAGCAGCAGCAGGTTCCTCTTCTGTGGTTGAATGTATAATCTACACCAAAGTGCAAATATATAGAGATATTTGTGTGTGTATATTCATAGACTGGTAACATATTTCTTAGTTGACTACAAGACCTCTTGCAAGAAAGTTGAGGCTTACGAGTATTATGGCACATTTCAAGACCATGGATCAAACAAAAGTCACAGACCTAACTAGAATAACAATAAGCAATGCAAAGTTTACCAGACGTTAATATTGCAGAACAGTACATTTATAAAGCATAACACTGATTATCTATGCAACTATATAATTTTTACAGTTATGCTATTTGCGTTATTCTGTTACATTTCCATTCTGCTGTACATACTTTGCATCTCAACGCTCCCACAAAGTTTGAAGTCATCAGAGACAAAACCCACATTAAAATAAAGGTTTAAACCAGCTGACGAGAACCACTGGCAACCAAGTACATGCCTTATAGCCCATAAAGACACTCTTCCAAGTCGTACGGTGCCATTAAACTGCAGATTATGAGTATGACGTCGGGTTTTTACAATATGTACGTCTTCATAAACATCCAGTTTCCGTTCCGTTTGGAGTCTTTAAAAGGAGAAGGCAATACACAAAAGCATGGCTTCACCACAGGGATCACACGCAAAAGTTTTCGCTCAGTTTGTATTAAAGGCAGCACTGTGACCCTGGACTAATTACCACAATGTTTTAGCATTATTATTATAGTTTTTTTTATTTATTTACTCTATTTTGGAGCGATGAAAGAACACTCATGAAAGGAGATGTCCTCTGCATTTTAAACGCTGCCGTACTAGGCGTGGACTTCAACTCGTGTGCGACTAAAGTGACGTTCTGTCCTCAAAATTTGTGTCAGGTCTGGAGACGTTTGCTCCAAAAGGGCTCATGCAGTTATGCTTGGTCCATTCACTTCTGCTGGGACAATTGTGCTAGTATATTTCACAAATTGTTTCTAAATTTTGTTTGTTTTTTTGGTAAGAGATCACAGAATTTGACATTCCAATACTCTCTGAAGTAAACTTTAGATTTTTTTTCTTTTTAAAGACAGAGTGATCTTAGTAGGACAAGCAATGTAAGAGAGAAAGAGAGATACAGGATAAGACAATCCTTCACTTTGCAGTCATCATCTGGACAAACTCTGTGAAGAGAGACAGAAAAACAGATAATAGTAATCTAATGATGATTCCTGACACTGACCTTTAAAAAAATCTATGGATTTTCCATTATATTATGAAAGAATTTGAAAGAGTTAGAATGTGTTGGTTTTACAAACATTCGGCCATTTTCTGTTGCTCTATTATTTGAAAGTTCATTTAAGGGCTGTTTTTTTTTCTGTAATCACTTGGTTAAAAAATATATACACACACACTTCCACTCAAAAGTTTGGGGCCGGTAAGAGGTATTAAAAGTTTTTTAAATGTTTTAAAAGTCTCTTCTGCTCAACAAGACTGCATACATTTGATAAAAAAAAACAGTAAAAACAATAATATTGTGAAATATTATTACAATTTTCAGAAATCATCCTAATATTTGCTGCTCAAAAACATTTGTGATTATCAATTCAAACAGTCGTGCCGTTTAATATTTTTCAATTAAAACAGTCGTGCGGTTTAATATTTTAGTGGAAACCGTGAAACATTTTTCAGGATTCTTTGATGAATAGAAAGTTGAATTATTTCAGACATTTATATTGTTACAAATAATTTCTCTCTTTCAGTCCTTGCTGAATAAAATGATTAATTTCTTGCGAAAAAATTTAACTGACCCTAGACCTTTAAATGATAGTGTATTTATAATGTATAAAATATATAGAATGAGTTGTGCATCTTAAGTTTAATATTTAAGGTTTAAGGATTAGTTCACTTCAAAATTAAATTTTCTGATAATTGACTCACCATGTCATCCAAGATGTTCAAGTCTTTCTTTCTTCATTTGAAAAGAAATGAAGGTTTTTGAGGAAAACATTCCAGGATTTTTCTCCATATAGTGGACTTCAGTGGGGTACAACGGGTTGAAGGTCCAAATTGCAGTTTCAGTGCGGCTTCAAAGGGCTCTACACGATCCCAGCCAAGGAATAAGGGTCTTATCTAGTGAAACGATCTGTCACTTTCTAAAAAATTTAAAAAAAAATTATATACTTTTTAACCACAAATGCTCATCTTGCACTGCTCTACGATGTGCCACACGTTACGTAATCACGTTGGAAATGTCAACTTCAAACTCATCCGACATCGTTGTTTTACCTTTTTTTGTAAAGGCTGTTTGACTTAGTCTTTGCACGTTTGCTTTGTAGACAGTACTTCATCCTATGTCACGCGTGACCTTTCCAACGCGATAACATAATACGCGCCGCATTGCAGAGCTAGTGCAAGATGAGCATTTGTGGTTAAAAAGTATAAATTTTTTACTTTTTTTAGAAAATGACCAATCGTTTCACTAGACAAGACCCTTATTCCTCGTCTGGGATCATGTAGAGCCTTTTGAAGCTGCATTGAAACTGTAATTTGGACCTTCAACCCATTGATCCCTATTGAAGTCCACTATATGGAGAAAAATCCTGGAATGTTTTCCGCAAAAACCTCAATTTCTTTTCAACTGAAGAAAGAAAGACAAACATCTTGGATGACATGGGGGTGAGTAAAATAATCAGGAAATTTTAATTCTGAAGTGAACTAATCCTTTAAGCATTCAAAATAGCAATAGTAATGAGAATGCAAGCCTGGTGCTTGCCTAGCAAACACCACTAATTATCAGGTACAAGTCCTTCCTATTTTTAGCTATATCACCCATGTACTGTCACTGCTTTCATTACACCATCACATTCTAGAACTTATGTGTTGAACCTTCAGTGCAGGTGTAAAAATGAATACAAGTCAAAGCACTTTCTCTGGAAGGCTAATTAAAAACAAATTCACACAACAGTAAACATGAACAACCTCCATCTGAATAAAATAAGTTTGTATAAAAGTGTCATCCTGGTTATGCAATACAACTAAAAACTTTCCCTAATGAATAGGAACATGCGCAACAGCTGCTCACCTTCATAGTTGACTTGACCGTCTCCATCGATATCTGCCTCTCGGATCATCTCGTCCACTTCCTCATCTGTCAACTTCTCACCCAGATTGGTCATGACGTGACGGAGCTCGGCTGCACTGATGTAGCCGTTTCCATCCTGAGAAGAGAATATTATGCCTCGTTACACATCAGGTTCTTTTGTGGTGTACTGGGAAATGTTGCTTTTTCCCACCAAGGTAAGGTTAAAAGTAACTAAAATGTAACTACAAACTGATGAATTGGACATCTGCAACTGTTATTACAGAATCTACTGAAAACTGCAGAAATTCTATGCAGTTCAACACGCCTACAAAAGGCTTTTCAAACCAAGGATGTGTGAGAGTACTGGCTCTGCACCAGCTGCTCAACTACTGAAATTTCCTTTGCCAGCCATGAGCATCAATTTCCCACTGACGCCCTCCTAAATCTCTGAATGCATTGAGAGGTGATGACGCGTTTTCAGACACGTCCAAATGTGTGGCAATATTTTGATTCCAACTGGTATATTTGTTCGGTAACAATTAAGTTTAGGGTACATTTCTCACTATTAACTAGTTGCTTATTAGCATGAATATTACTAGGACATCGACTCAATAATGGCCAACGCTGTTCGTGTGAACAGCACGACGCATGAGTAATTTTTATTTTAGGGTGAACTAACCCTTTAAAGTCAAGCATCTCACTGGATGAGGATCCACTTACAGAGAAGTGATGCAAAAAAAAGTGATGCAAGTAAAGATTTCCACATCAAAGAAGGTGGAGCCTCAGACCACACCCACCTATTATGCAATGTTTTTTTTTTTTCTTTTCTGTAAACTGTTGAAAGTTTTCTATTAAATGTTTGCACTGACAAGTGGTTTTCCAACCACCGAAACAAACTCCAAAACACCTTTATTTGGTCAGATCTTGTTCGAAATTACATCACACCCATTTTTTCTTCAATTTTGCTTGAAGTATATATCTGAGTCTTAAGAAGTCGACTTTTATTCTGAATAAGGACACATGAAATAATAAAAATGTGATTTCATTTATCTTATACTAAAGGTTTTTAATTTATTTTTTTTGATTACTTGATTTTGTGTTCAAGTATCCGACTACAAAATGCCCATCTCTAGTTCAAAGCAAGTGGAAAAGCAATCAAGAGAAGCCAAAAGCAACTGAAGCCGTTTGAAGCACGCTCTTATGCCAACGGCCCGATGCAGCCTGTGCCCACATGGTGAATAATCTAACCCACTGTCTGGAAAACACACCTGCACAGTCCTTACGTAACACTTCACATGCTAGCAGCTACAGTTTCAAAATCAGCTAGTCAGTGGATTGCCTGGATGATTAGTTGACTGATCATTTTTAAGAAAACCTATTTTGTCTGGTTTTGGGTTCACCTGGTGCATTCTTGTGCTCAAAAGTATCCACCTTGTACATTAAGATTCTTCATGATTACATTTCATGAAACGCTTCATTGCTTAATCAGGTTTCAAGTTCATGGCAGCTGCTGTTAATGGAGACATTTCCTCACCTTGTCAAAGACTCTGAAAGCTTCTCGGATTTCTTCTTCACTGTCCGTGTCCTTCATTTTCCTCGCCATCATGGTTAGGAACTCTGGGAAGTCTATAGTTCCATTGCCTGTGGACAGACAGTACCGTGTTATTGCCATTTACCACAAAATAAAATGAAAAGAAAAAAAAAATCATCTTCATATCCTTCCACCAATGAATCTGCTTCAGGCAATCCTCTTCAATATCTTTCAAAGTTTCGATGCCATGAACTTTGCAAACTTTGCCAAGCTTATGTCAAGATCTTCCAGAGAAGCGCTTGTTCTAGAATACTAAACTAGGGCTAGAACGGCGAGGCGACATCATCGATGACAGTCTACCTCGTTGATTGATTTGGAATGCATCAATGCGTTGCTCTGTTTATGTTTGTCACTAGCAGTCTGAAGTAAATCATATTTTGTGCCTAACACGGTTGCATTTATACATATAATTTTTTAACATGACTCACAGGGCGATCCTTGCCAATGCTACTCTTCCCTCATGAGAAAAACACCTAACATCTGCCTGATCTAGGACAGGGGTGTCCAATCATTCTCATGGAGGATCAACATCCTGCAGAGTTCAGCTCCAACACACTGGCCTGGAAGTTTCTAGTAATCCAGAAGAGCTTGTTCAGCTGGTTCAGGTGAGTTTGATTAGGATTGGAGCTGAACTCTGTAGGATAGTGGCCCTCCAGAAGCTGGATTTGACACCCTTGATCTTGGAGGGTACTGTATTGTACGTTGATGTGGATGAAAAGAACCCACGTAACATATGTGGACAAACATAATGCTCTAATCGTATCAAACAGAAAGAACTGAGGAATGTTACAAAAGTGTTACCATCAGCGTCGACCTCGTTGATCATGTCCTGGAGCTCAGCCTCAGTGGGGTTCTGACCCAATGAGCGCATCACTGTGCCCAACTCTTTGGTGGTAATGGTGCCATCGCCATCTTTGTCGAAGAGTGAGAACGCCTCCTTGAACTCTGTTTTGAATTACATACATGCGAGTAAGTACAGTACATGTACACTGCAATGACAAAGGAGCTTTATTTTTGAAGTCTAACCCTCTTTGCACTCTTTGGCAAGTAGGTCATCTTGGCACTCCATGCATAAAGAAAATTTGCATTCTACCAACAGTATACTGCAAAGAGTGAAAGCAGCATTATCATGTGTCAATCAGAACATAATTTACCACTTATCCTCATAGTTACCGATTACAACTTATGCACAAAGTTACAGCTTTAAAGCAGCAAATTACACACTATTAAACATATGAACATTAGAGGAGTGCAAAGTCTTTTCTGTGCAACCACTGTAAGGTCAGCATCCCACTAGACAAGTGGTACAAAGGCCAATATATTTCTATATTTCTGCTGTAATGACAAAGCTGTTTGCTATTTTATATTATTTACAGAAACTACACATAGCAATATATTTAAATGATTAAACAAAATAATCCCAGAAGTTTCAAAAACGGCTTGTTCTTCATTCTTCAAGTTAATTTACATGATTTTCCCAGTTGTTTCAGGAGACCTTTTTATTTTTTTACTCACAAACAGCAACTTCTCAGCAATTTCTACCCAAAAAAATATATCGGAGTTTGGCATAACTTATAACTTATGAAATACATTGCAGAAATTCTCATGACTTAAGAACTTTTTCAGGTCTAGCTTTTAATATTCCCTCACATATCCAGGTTTTCCAAGTCTGTGGGAAGTGGGAACCCTGGTTTAAAATAAAAATTACATTGCTAAGGGAATGAATTGAAATAATAAATAGCATGCCTGTTTATATCTTTTTAGCCATTTAGCTTATTTTAATGTCTTTTTTTAAATCATTTTAAGCCATCTTGTGGCCCCCTAGTGTGTCCAGCCTCCCTGATCAAAAATAACTGCACTGGACGTTTGTTCAGCTGATATTCCTTGAAAATCAATCTCAATAAATATTGGGCATTGAATTAGTCTGTCAACCCTTTTCTATTCTTAATCGAGATGCTTGGAGTCAGCTAGTGGGACGCTGTCTTAACATCTTCAGACATTATAATTAGGGCTGCCCTCGACTCAATTTTTCTAGTCGACTAGCATTTAAGCAATTAGTCAACTAATCGCACATTTATATTAATAAACCATATAAAACAATGATGAGAGACTTTAATCACCTATATATAATACATGGCCTAATCAGCTCTCAAACGCACGCATAAAGCTTGCAGCAGTGCACCGGCAAACGTAATGATTATGAATGTGGCGTGAAAAACAGGAGACTGTCTGAACATTTGAATAATTTATTGATAATCTAGTGTTCTGGGCTGCAGAGATGAAGTCGACGATGCTGACTCATCCTCTATGCAGTAGTGGACGCGCCTATATGCATGTTTCATATGGATTATGTAATCTGAGAATATTTGTTTTAGATTTAAACCGGTTTCACTTTAAAGTAGACATTTTCAAGCTTTTCACGGATGTATTTCTCATGTCTATGAGGCAAGTAAATGCTGAGTTTTGGTTCATTTTTGTGACGCGCTCAAGTTCACTTGAAACCGAGACATCAGAAAGTGCATCCTGTTTTCATTATTTTACACAAGCACAACATTTTGTTGTTATTGTGAGTTTACAGAAATAAAAGCAAACCATTTACAGTCTCGAATGTTGGATTATTCTTATCTGTTTAACCAAAAATGACAAGAGAATTTTAAGTTAAATGCAAGTGATCGCACCGGCGCCTCCATGTCATGCAGTAAGAGCGCTCTCCACACAAACAGGATATGCACCAAATAATAGCGCACATTTATCTAGGTTAACGTACTTGTAAAGTTGCTACTACTTACATGTTTCGAGTGATAAGCCATATTAGAGGTCGACGAATTATGAATGATAGGTGAATGTTTGGATTTCCTGTCATTAACGATCTGTCCGTCACAGACTACGTGATTTTGCCACTTACTCTTTTTTTTTTGCAACTAACCGACTAATACCAATTTTAGTCAACTAAGCCTCTTCTCGTTGACTAACAGTTAATTGACTATTAGGGGGCAGCCCTAATTATAATCCCATTTATCAGCACTTTTTTTTTTTGCAATATAAGCATCTTTAGGCACGCGATTGTCTTCTGCTTTGTGTGCGCACTGATGATGTCTTGTGTAAGACAGCATTAGTGGTCTTAGTGACCATTTTGAAGCTGACCATCAGAGTTCACTCACCAGCAATCTGTTCCTCGGTCAGCTGATCTGCCTGCATTAGAAAAGAGAGAGAAAGAGAAAGAGGAAGTCAATCAGCTCAGTGCCACATCACTACCAGACAAGCTCCAGTTTTGCAGCGCTCGCACACGCACACCTCTGACTAAATGAGTATAATGAAGGACATGCATAAAAATACTCCTTTAAAAATATCCACGGCAGTTATAATTAGACAGTGCCACTTAGGGGGTCATGAATGCGACACACTTAAAATGATTGCGCTTCTCTTTGACACGGAGATCATTATTCAATTATTAAAGACGAGAGGATTCATCTGTACACGTGATTCACTCGGCATGATTCAGCTGTGGCTTTTCTGAAAAGTGGCATCAGAAGAACACGCCGTCTTGTATTCAAAGGAGGGTGATTCATAAAGCTTGGAGCTTAAAATGGACAGGGTGTAAAATGATCTATGAGAATACAGCGGACATCGATCTGACTCATCCACATACGAGGCAATGACTTTAGCTTTAATACATTTGGCTCGCCATTTGTGAGATGAGAAAACAGCTGATATAAATGATTAGCCCCATAACAGGAGAAGCACACAGGCTCTAATCAAATTTTGTACTGTAAAAGTGGAACTATCCTGTCTTGTGCTGCCTAACAAGAGGAACTAGACTTTTCTGAACATGATGTGTATGAGCTATGCAAAATTCAAAATGTCAAATTGTTAGTGTGAATGGCACTTTATCGTACTCAAATAGGCATGGGGTCAATGACATGATGCTCATTTTTTGTCCTGGATCTATTAATTTCATATGCAAGTCATATGCAATGACTTGAACACATCTTTTCAATGATGAGCATGTTTCAATTTATGTGTTTATTGGGTGTGTTTTTCACCATACCCTATTAAATGACATGTCTTGCATGGGACCATGTGATACTTCTGTACCTTTTTTAAAAGCTTGATGCTGGTCACTATTTATTGTCAAGATAGCATGACGAGCATGAGTGGGACATTTTTAAATTTCTCCTTTTGTGGTCCAAAAAAAAAAAAGAGAGAAGGGCATACTGCATTAGAACAACACCAGTGTGAGTAAATGATGACTTGAATGGTAGTGTATGTATATTAAAAAAGCTTTTTGAAAATAATTATGTTGTGTACACTCACATTAAAGGTGTAAGGAAAATGTTAAAATTATTTTACTTTTTTCTTGACGGTTACACCATTACATTTACACCATGACATTTTAGAGTCATTAAATTAAATATGGTAGGCCTATAAGTTTTTTAACAAACCATACAACCCTCTACAATGCCAGCAAATCAGACACATATGCAAACAAATTTCACTAGAGTCGACTACAAATTTATTTTATTAGCTAATGGCTAGTAAACTGTACGATTTCAGTCGCCTGTAATAGAGTTAGAGGTAAAAAAGGTTAAGCGCAGATATAATTTCATTGCCCGCTCAGATTTACGCACCGTAGCTTGGCAGAGAGCGCCCTCTAGGGTTGGGCATCGTCTATCGTCTATCGCCGACAATTGACTAACATCACAATGTTGAGTCGCCATCGTTAATTCTCCCCCTCCCCCTCAATCCGCCCGCAAAAAAACATCTTAATTAATCACACTATATCGCCCAGTCCAATGCATGATTTCAATTTCCGCAGTTAATTCAAATAATTAATTGCTTTTTCTGATTAGGTAAAAATAACAATTAAGTTTTTCCTGATCACAATACAAATTACATTCAAAACAGTTCAATGAACAATTTAAACGGTAAAGATTTTATTGTGCAAAAATCGCCAAATGAATTATAGGCTACTAGATGTTTTATACAAATGGCGGACTGCAGCATGTTTCCATACGGGCCGCAAGACAGAACGGTAGCATCATTTTACGGTAGCACAGTGCTGCGTCGTCATGAAAGCTTATTATTTGCATGTGTTTTTAAGCCTTGCCTATTTAAACATTCAAGCACAAGAAGACGCAAAAGATAACTTGCGTATTTTTGTGTACACCCACAATCGAAGCACACGCCCAGAAATTTGCGTCTGACAGCACGCAAATGCTGAATTAAGCTCTCTTTCACATCTTGTGCTTGAACAGACAATTTCACACAAAATTAGGCCTATGTCAAAATGCCCTCCTTGGCGAGTATCCTAGTAAACAGTCGGTTATGTCTTAAGTGAATGTAAAAAATGTTGGGAAAGTAAACACGTGTAACAGTATATTGGATCCGTGCATTAGTCTTACAGTGACAGCAGCCTAATATTCCTGCTGCTGTCTGTGTTTTTAATGTTAATGAAACAACAGACTCGCTGCAAAAACGCAGATGAATCGCCTTCGATAATGAACGCAATGAACTCTGTCTATTAAATGCCGCTCCATTTGAAAGCAGGTGATGGCGATTTAGCGGTAATCAGGGAACCAGCTTTATTGGCGAAATGCGTGTGACAATCGCATGCGATATATCACCCAGCCCTATGCTCTTTCTTCATTCTATCACTGCTCTGCACAACTCCACCAAAACTCTGAAAATTAATCATGAGTGATCCTGAGTACAAACAATAGAGGTGATTGCCTTGACAAACAAAATCTACTACTCAAACTTTAGGCTAGTGGAAAGGAATGATAGCCCTCCATTCAGATTGTGGCTGTGTCCAAAAGCTGGAAAAAAAAGCAACAGAAAGGCAACAAGGCACATCTGAATCCAATGCTCATGTCATATCCTGTCTACTGAGGTGCCTTTATCTGATCGATTTTTGAAGGCAGCATGTATCCTTCACCGCCTTTGATATCCTACAATCCTATGCGTTCAATTCTGTGACAGTTGAACTAAAAAATAAATATGGCCTCTGAAGGATGCGGTTGGCGTTTAGTTTGTGTTTCCACATTTGAATGAATAAATGCCTGGTTTGGATGCAGGTGGGCTGCCGTCTCTGTTGCTGCCGGCTAACATATTCTGCGCACTGCTTCTCAGGCCCGTTACCGCATTTCAATGACTGCAGCAATTACTGTGGATTAAGTGGAGCATGAGGGGACAAATGTTTGTCATGCAACAAGAGTCCTTTCCGAGTTGCATTCCAATTTGATGAGCAAGAGTATGCTTGCGTGTCTGCTAGGGCTGGGCAAAAAAAAAAAAAAAAAATTGCTTAAAATGTGTTAGATTTAATATTGATTCTCAAAAGCCACAACTCAATCTTTTTTTTTTATTTCCACAAAAACTTAACATAATGGGCCCTATTATAATGATCTAATATCATGGTCTGAAGCACATGGTGCAGGTGCACTTAGGGTGTGTCCGAATCCTCTTTTGCTAGTTTAACGATGGAAAAAATGGTCAGAGCACCAGGCGCATGGTCCAAAAGGGTTGTCTCTTAATGAGTCATGGGTGTATTTTGGGCATAACATGCAATAAACCAATCAGAGTGCCATCTCCCATTCCCTTTAAAAGCCGATTTTTTTAAAAGCCAATTACAAGGATACATAGGTACAAAAACAAAAACTTTAATATTCATTTGTTACTTTTTTTGTGGTGGGGCCAGTGAAAATCATTTACAGAATCAAATTTAAAATTGAGAATCGAATCGAATTGAGAACTTGTGAATTGCAATCTAATCGGGACATCTGTATTGATACCCAGCCCTAGTGTCTGCACCAGATTTGGGGGCCCTAAGCAATTCCAGCGATGGGTCCCCGACACACCAACTATGCACAAGTTCTTTTATTCTTGTAAACCTTTTTTTGCAGTCTCTTTCTCACAACACTCAACCACTTTACTACAACTGTAGTACTATATGCCAAATCTTCATGTAATGTAATCTGTAAATGTTGTATTTTATCAATGTGAAATAACAAAAATGAATTCACAAATTAAAGATTTACAAATTAACTAATAAACACAATGCTCTACACCGAGGATTATTTCTACTGGCCCAGTGGATAAAATTTTTACTTGCCCTGCCAAAATTTTTACTGGCCTCACCAAAAAAAAAGTAATAAATATGTAAATTAAAATAGTTATTGTTTGTACGGTGTTTGACCCATGCAACCTTAAAAAATAAGGTTATGACACCAAATTTCAGATACCAGTGACATTTCTCAATACTCAATTCCAAATTTAATACCACAACAAAACCTACGAGCCTAATATAGATCTCAAATATTATTAAAGACAGGTAAACAGCCAGTAATAAAATAAGAGCAAATGATTGCAATACCATAAATAAATACAATAGCACAAACATACAAATGAAATAAACGGTGCTTTTCAGGATTTTCAGGTAGGTCTAACAGTAAGCAAATCTAAAATAACACTGCATAGTCTTCACTGTATAAATTAAATATCAATCCTTATTAAAGTTAGAAAAGTTATTCAGTCAAAAGCAGTGAGTGATTTTTTTCTTTGTTCTTTGTTGTAAAAACATTAAAAACACAGACAGCAGCAGGAATATTAGACTTCAGTCACTTTAAGAGCTAATGCCTGGATCGAATATAGTTTTCTTTCTCGAGCGTTTACGTTCACTTAAGCCATAACTGACTAGGTTTACTAGTTTATTCAGCAAGCAATTTCATGTGACTTTGTCCGTTCTGGTGCAAGAAGACATGAAAGAGAACTCAATTAAGTATTCACGCGCTGTCTGAGAAGTGGCTATCCGTGCACTCGGGATGTGTGCACGCACAAAACTTCTCACACAGCACACGAGTAGCAAATTGAGTTCTTTTCCACATCTTGCGCTTGAATTTTTTAAACTGGCAAGGCTTAAAAACACATGCAAATGATAAACTTTCGTTACGATGCAGCACAGGCCCGATCGGGTCAGACATGTCCGTCAACTGTCCCGAGCATCGTTCATGTTGGCCCCGGGCCATCGGGCAGTTCTTACTGTTGAGCCCTGTAACAACAAATTAAACAGCCCTTTCCTAGTCTCAGCCTCAGACGTCACGACCATGGACCATTGACTGAACATCTAATGCATAAGGCACAGAAAATTGGAAAGATTTTAAGAGTTTTGAAGTTGTCATCTGATTGAATTCTACAGGATTTCAAGGATATGAATAACAGATCTGATGCAAACAGCACACAAGCAGTGTTAAAGGGAACCTTTAATGCTCCTTTTACAAGATGTAATATAAGCCTCTGGTTAGGGCTGCATGATATATCGTACGATACGAAAAATAACATTGACTTGAACGCGATTATCGCTTAAACATGATTCTTAGTGCGATTATGAAATCGCAAAGGCTGCAATTGTTTTTTATGCGCGGCTTGTCAATGAAGTATGGCTCCAATTGCTAATCCATCTGAAAGCACTGCGAGTTTGAGTCGCTTATAACGTACATTTGAAAAAGCAACACGCTCCAAACTTCTTTTCAGACACGAGAAGCATTTATTAACATTTAATAACATGTTTTTACCCCAAACTCACTTCATAACAACAGTTGAGCGTCCTTCTGTGAGATGTGGCGGCTTCTTACACTGAATAAGGCAGTCGTGTGTTATAAGTCATGTTTAATTAATCAAAGAGTTTCAATCCTCTGTTTATTCATCTACAGTGATATGATGCGTGTTATCTTCTTCTGCTGCAGGGCATATTTTGATTTTCTGCGCAAGAGCGCCCTCTGGCTTTCAGATGGAGAAGCATTTACTACTGATCACAGAGCCAAACAGCTCTGACAAACCACGCATTAAATAATCGCAGCCTTTGCCATATCGCGTGAGATTTTATCGCGATAAATCGTGCAGCCCTACCTCTGGTGTCCCCAAAATGTGTCTGTGAAGTTTCAGCTCAAAATACCCCACAGATATGCTCCTATTTGGGAGTGAGCAAAAACACGACATTTTTGTGTGTGTTCCTTTAAATGCAAATGAACTGCTGCTCCCGGCCCCCTTTCCAGAAGAGGGCGGAGCTTTCATGGTTGCTCAATAACAACAAAGCTGGAGAATCTTACGCAGCCAAAATGACGATTGTCAGTAAACGGTGTTCAGCCTTACATTGTTCAAACCGGAGTCGGACACTGATGGAAAGACTCAGGAAGAAGTTACAACTTTTAGAACGTTTCTGAATGGTTAGTGGATAAATTTATGTAGTTGTTGTAGAGTTGATTCAACTCATCGACTAGCATGTGCCGTCATGTTAATCTTTTGTGCAAATCCAGCATTGAATTGACCCTTGTTTGTGAAACAGTCCGGCGTAAAAATAACGCCATGGTAACAACAACTCTTCCTCTTCTCTAAAGCAGCCTAACATGGCCTCACCCCCTTTGTTGCGTGTTCCCGGGGGCAGGGTTTATGTCAATTTTGGGGTTTGTGAGGTCACCAACCCAGGAAGAAGCTCGCTGTAGTCCCTACCAGCCGTTTGTTGTAGTCCTTAAAAAGCGATTTCAGGGGGCAACAATTTTTAAAATTCCCCATGCATATGCAGTACTAATGGAACGGTCCACTAATCCATGATTAGGAGGGACCCTCATTTGCGGACTAACATTAAATCTTAATGATGATATCATATTTACAAAAAAGTATATAAAATGAATGTGTTATATATTATTTATATAGGCTTCTGGGTATTTGTTTGGGCCCCCTGATTCCCTAGGCCCCCAAGTGGCTGCTTACCTCACTTTTTGGTTAAGTCCGCCATTGGTCTGCACTGCAGATTCAGTGTCAGCGTGTTGCTGCACCAGCTATGATTTGGTTCAATGCAGGGGGAAAGGGGGGAGGGGGACAACCAGGATCCTTCACTGCAGTTCAGCCTGCTGCAATATGCAACTTCACTGCCCACTCCATTCATATTTATGCCTTACACAGCTATATGATCATCTGGGGCTGCGAGATGCTGAACTGCAGATTTTTTTACTAAAGAGTGCGCAACAGCTACCCTACATGTTGCAAGTTTGGCCCAGGCAAATGCAACAGACATAACGTACAGCCTCATATCCGCAGGACGTTTGCAAACTTTGTGAACGTGCATGCAATGCAAATATATGGAGGCAAAGCAAGCTAAGACAAATTCAGATTCTTCCAGAAATGAGGAACTTGAGCGCATGCTTTGCTGATGGTTATTTTTACACCACCACGCCCACACTTATCCTTCTGTTAAAGGCAATGAGCTCAGCCCATGTAAAATTAGCAGCCAGTCACTGTAGTGTTCACACACCGAGACGAGCAGAAGCACACGCATGATGCTTTACATACTAAACTCGCAATAGTAATGCATCTAACAGACAGCTGTCAATGCTGTGCATTTCATTTCACACATGCATTAGCAACAACTAGAGTCTAATGTGACAACAACATCATTAAAGAACATGCAAGAAACCTAATACAGAAATTGGTGCGCATGTGATTGACAGACTTCAGCTGGCGCGAGAGCAGTAACGTAGCGGGAACGCGCTAAACTGCAACGGAACTAATTTATTCATTTATGCCTTTGCAAAAATCTCTTTTATACTCATTCATATTGATTGGTATATGATTTTCTCATAATATACATAACACATGTTGATGTGCATCTGTTGGATAGCCATAACTGGATAATTAGCAGTTTGTTTAAATAAAAACATTGATGTATTGCGATACATTTTCACTTTTAGTAAAGCTAAAACACTCTTACTACGTTTTACGTCGGTGAATACAAAGCTAAATTATTAGTACAACCATTATCAGCTGTCAAACTGTCTGACAGGATGCTAAAGTGGCTAAACCGTTAGCTAGGAAGAAAACCCGACATAAACGTCAGGCTGTAACGTTACTCACCATCTTTAAGCAATGCCCGTCCGATTAATGTGTGTAAAATCAACTGCAGAGAGCTGATTGTGTTTTATTTGTTGGCGTATAAACGCAGGATCTGTTCCTGTGTGCGTGAGTGAGTGACTGACCAACCGACCGCAGATCGAGGTGTAGTAATGCGCCGCCGCTGCGCTCTGGTCTCATTCACACTGTATCCCTCCGCGCTACCGCAGGCTATGAGAGAGTGAGGATGAGCCGCCCACAGCCACAGCTACACTCTCATACTGTGTGGTTTATCTTTTGCTTTGGTGGATTATAAATAGCGCTGCGAATTGAAATGAAACAAACTGTAGTGAGACGAAAAATCTAAATTATGACTTAAGCCATAGGCTACTAAATCGATATTTTGACTTTAAAAAGTCGTAATTATAACATAAAAGCCGAAAATGTGACTAAAAACATCTGATCTGTGGCGGTGTCGCATAACTTATACTGTCTGAGTAGTTAAGTCTTTTGAAAAGTTATTATCCTAATTTGCGACTGTTAAAGTACGGAAGAGGATTAGGGCCAAGCAATAATAAAAAAATGAAACCATCTCGAGATTCAAGTTGTTAAATTTCGAGAAAAAAGTCGAGATAAAATGTTGAGAATAAACTAATTAAATTACGAGAAAAAACTCGTTAAATTTCGAGAAAAAAAGTCGAGATAAAATGTTGAGAATAAAGTCCTTAAATTACGAGAAAAAACTCGTTAAATTTCAAGAAAAAAGTCGAGATAAAATGTTGAGAATAAAGTCGTTAAATTACGAGAAAAAAGTCGTTAAATTACGAGAACAAATTCGTTAAATTATGAGAAAAATGTCGTTAAATTTCGAGAAAAAAGTCGAGATAAAATGTTGAGAATAAAGTCCTTAAATTATGAAAAAAAGTAATTTAAATTCGTAATTTAAAAATTCGTAATTTAACGAATTGTTTTCGTAATTTAACAACTTTTTTCTCATAATTTAATGACTTTATTCTCAACATTTTATCTCGACTTTTTTCTCGAAATTTCTCGAAATTTTTCTCATAATTTAACGAATTTGTTCTTAACATTTTATCTCGACTTTTTTCTCGAAATTTAACCAAGTTTTTTCTCGTAATTTAACGAGTTTATTCTCAACATTTTATCTCGACTTTTTCTCGAAATTTAACAAGTTTTTTTTCTCATAATTTAACGAGTTTATTCTCAACATTTTATCTCGACTTTTTTCTCAAAATTTTACGAGTTTTTTCTCGAAATTTAACAACTTTAATCTCGAGATGGTTTTATTTTTTTATTATTGCTTGGCCCTAATCCTCTTCCGTAGTTAAAGGGTTAGTTCACCCAAAAATGAAAATAATGTCATTTATTACTCACCCTCATGTCGTTCTACAGCCGTAAGACCTTCATTCATCTTCCAAACTCAAATTAAGATATTGTTGATGAAATCCGATGGCTCAGTGAGGCCTCTATTGAAACCATTCAAACTCAAGGTCCATAAAGGTACTAAAAACATATTTGAAACAGTTCATGTGAGTTCAGTGGTTCAATCTTAATATTATAAAGCGACGAGAATACTTTTTGTGTGCCAAAAAAAAGACTTTTCAACAATATCTATATGGGCCGATTTCAAAACACTATAGCTTCATGAAGCTTCTATGAATCTTTTGTTTCGAATTAGTAATTCCTATCAGAACGACATGAGGGTGAGTAATTGATGACATTATTTTCATTTTTGGGTGAACTAATCCTTTAGGTATAAGTAGTTCGTTCACACAGAAAATTCCAAAAAGAAAAAGTACACTTTAAATACCCGGATGATGCACTAAATTAACGGAAAAAATGAAGTGTGGAATGTTGGACATTTCATGCACTCAACTGTCACAGCTTTAATTACGTAGCAGAGGGGGAGAGGGTATCAGACTCCCTTATTAAATGACAAAATAACCTTATACAATTCATGCACTATATGGATGAGTACATAGTGCATGGTGTATAGTGCGTCATTTGGGACGCAACTAGTGTCTTTAGTATACTACACTTATCATTGTAACTGCATTTTGGCCTATAACGTTTAGACAAAGATACCTGTCATTTATCTGGCCAAGTATTTTTCTCAAATAGTCTAATTAAGATTAAAAGATTAAAAATAAAAAGCATTTTTTTCTGAACCAACATACAAAAAAATAACAGCTGTAGTCAAGGAATAGAACTGGAACTGTTTTACAACATGTTATAACTAGAACCAACAATGAATCAATGAACTGATGAAAAAGAGGGATACATAAACAATGGAGCTAAACAAAAAACAGGTGAGTATGATACGTACTGTAACTACAGGAAGTGAGAATTGAACCACAACGGAATACAAAATACAAATTCAGAATCCATGAAAACTTAAAACAATGGTCTCCGAAAATAGAAGAACAGAAGACACATGACACAAACAAATGACTACTTATTTAATTTATATATTGATTAATTCGCTTTTTCATTTATTTGATTAATTTAATATCATTTTGGAAACACTTTACAATAAGATCCTTTATTTAATGTTAGTTAATGCATTAACTACCATTAAATCTTTGTTAACGAAAGCTAATAGAAATGTTTTGTCATTGTATGTTCATGTTAGCTCAGGTTCATTAAACAATATTAACTTTTGGTTTTAATAATGTATTAGTAAATGTTAAAATTAACATTAATATTAATTAATAAACACTTTACAATTTCATTGTCATTTCATGTTAAATAATGCAGTGTAGTTAACTAATGTTGACTAACAAAACCGTATTGTAAAGTCCCAACAAAGTATTGCAGTTTTACAAGTACATAACCAGCCAGTGTTCAAAACTATCTCCTTACCTTAGTCCGATTCACATCGGTAAGCTTATAATAATGTTTTCTAATTCAAGTGGTGCTGGTGGGTTTTTGTGGGAAATTCAAGCATGTTGCCTTTTGTCTTTGCGTCATTACGTCACGTCTGTTTACATGAAGAAGGAGTCCCAGCTAGTAGGCTATATCACATGAGGATGCTGCAGGTCATGGATCATTTATAGTCTTTTCTCACAGCAGCTGGAATAATTAAACTTATCATTTTGATGGTGGATTGTATGGTATGACAAATTAACTTTATAGACTGTACAGAAATTGAAATCTACAGGTAACGCTAATACACACTAAATACACAGTCACGCAATGCTGATGTTGTTAACATTAACAGTTTGAGAACAAAGTATAACAATAATAATAATTTGCATGGTTTCATGTGATTTCAGCTAAGCGATCGTTAGATTTAATCACTATTGGCAGCGCGATTTATTGTAATGCTTTTTTTTCTCAGTTGGTCAGAACAAAAGTGGCAGACATGTTACTTGTTCTGATGACATTTTCTGGTGAAAATTCATATTTTGGTCATACTTCCAAGATTACAGTCCGTGATTCCGAAGTACAGTATCCACCAGTGTGGTGACTGACAGCAATCATTCTCCTCAAAACATTAGATTAATCTGCGCTGAGGAGCCGTGCCAATGCACAACCCAAGTAAAGATGATAATTCCGCAAACAACTGCAATTGCAGGTTTCAAACAGAGATGGCAACAAAGAGGCAAAACTTACAGACTGCAGCTTTAAATTCATTAGCCTGTTAAATCTAATTCACATTTTCACATAGTAACCATTTACAGGTTTTTACCACATTTCTACAATTATTTAACTTAAAGACATACAGTATTTTGAAGAATACGGGCAACCAAACAGTTGATGTTTGGCAATTGACTTCCATTGTATTTTTTTCCCATAGTATGGAAATCAGTGGGGTCCATCAACTGTTTGGTTACCCATATTCTTCAAAATATCTTCTTTTGTGTTCATCAGAAGAAAGAAATTCATACAGGTTTGGAACAAATTGAGGGTGAGTAAACAATGACAGAATTTTCATTTTTGGGTGAACTACTGTATCGCTTTAAATTACCGTATGGGTTTTGCATTAATGTTTGTCTCTTGCTGCTGATGATTTGACAGTGTAACTGTTCTCACATCCTCCTGCACACTGTGATGATGACAGTTCTTGCTGACAGCACTGAAAACTTCTTTCTCTGCATCATGCGTTGGCAGTTTTTCCAAATCTCTGATTTCGTGTTCAAAGGTTGGACCGGTCTTCACTGTGTCTTGGCTCTGGCACACGGTTTCTACTGCAGTGCTGGCACACTTACTCTTGGAAGGGTGAGAGGCCTTGACCACATGACAGGTGCCTTGATGGTTGCTTGTGCTCTGGATCTGCTGATTGGCCGGTTCTTTGACTTTCAGACCTGTGACGGAGCAGCAGCCCTGAGACCGACAGCAATGCAGACTGAACAGCTTGGACAAAATCCAGTTCAGCATCTGCTTGATGATGATGGCAGTGACGCTGAAAAGAGAGTATGTGCAGCTCACGCCAAGGATGATCATTACAGAGTTGGCTATCTGGTAGACTAAACGTGCTTCATAATGGGCCTTCTGTCCGCTCACCATGTCCCCGAAACCCATGGTGCTGAAAGCTACAAAGCAGAAGTACATTGACTCTGGGTAGCTCCAATCCTCCATAGCCGAGTACAGGCCCGATGCTCCGCAGTTCACCAGAAGTGCAACTGTTGCTAAAATGAGTGTTACATAGTAAACTGAAGGTTTCCAGTCCTCCTGACCATCTCCATTTTCTGGTTGTGTGTTTAAATGTGGGACAATATATTTTTTACTGAGCTTTGTCCTTTGTTTTTGCTTCCGACATCTGCGTGTGAGGAATGTAATCAGCGTTATCATGCGTTCCAGAAAGAGGTTGAAGAATAGGATGGTGGTTGAGCAGCCTATCAGCCCATAGAAGATAAGGAAGATTTTTCCATTGAGGGTAGCGGGTGCTGCCATCCCAAAACCTGATATGGACACACAAATGTAGTTAATGAAAGAGAATCATGGCGAAATAGTGCTTTTTTTTCCCATATACTACTTTTATTTCTGCCATATAAATATACTATGAGTAGAAATTCTAGTTTGGTAATATGCTGTTCCAAATTCAATCTGAAAAGCAGAATGATAGTATACAAACAATGAATTTTGACATAGTGGAATTACAAGAAAGTAAAAATTATAGTTCTACCACAACAAAATCAAGATTTTCATCAGCCGCGAGTCTCTTTCGATAATCTTGAGGTAATCTTTTGTTGTGTTATGCAAGCAAGATGACACATTTTGTATATTGACAGACTACACTTTACATTGGACATTGTACATTTTAAGAGTTGCTTACGTGTTTCCATGATTACAAAGCTATTATGATGTGAGCTCTGGGGATTTGAATCAGGAAATTGATTTTCTTGCTATTCACCACTTAAAGATAAGCTCAGAGGCTGATAAAACTATATTGTTAAAGATTGTTATCACGTGTAAACAGCCATTCTACCTTGTAAATGTATGAACATGCTGTTTCTTCCAAAGATAATGACTACATGGAGTCTGTAAGTGGGAGAAATATTAGTAAGCTTCTTCAAAAACAGGGACAGATGTATGGAGTGAAAAGGTTATTTAGGTAATAAATAGACTTTATGTCAATAAGAGACTTACTTTAGTGGCTAAATACCACCTTCACACAAATGTTTACCGGTAATTACAACTTGTATTAGCCTATTATTTTTTATAATTACAATAATAATTTCAATTAGATGACATGGAAAGTCAAAGGTAGGAAAATATATGTTTATGTGATAGAGTGATATATAGAATGACAGACATACAGACAGAAAGAAAGAAAGACAGACAGACAGACATATTGATTGATTGATTGATTGATTGATTGATTGATTGATTGATTGATTGATCGATTGATTGATTGACAGACTGATAGATAGATAGATAGATAGATAGATAGACAGACAGACAGACAGACAGATAGATAGATAGATAGATAGATAGACTGATTGATTGACAGACAGATAGATAGATAGATAGATAGACAGACAGACAAATAGATAGACAGACAGACAGACAGACAGATAGATAGATAGATAGATAGACAGACAAATAGACAGAATGACAGACTGATTGATTGACAGACAGACAGACAT